>VOMN01102737.1:0-22852 GCA_014899125.1 Orchestia grillus
AAAATGCATGATATGGCTAATAATGTAGCCACCATAACAATGTGATGTCCGCAGATAAGAAGTTCAACTGCACTATCTAAATTTTTCAAGTTGTATGTGTGATATTTATGTATCTTTGGATAGGAAGATACATGAATGTGGTGCAGGCTTAGTGAAATTACAAATTAATTTATGGATATTTAGCTTGTCTCGTAACTTGACAGGCCTGCCTCTAAACCTATTTTATATTTCGCTTAAAAATTGTTAATTATCAGTTGATCACTGCGGAACAAGTTTCACATTTTCGTTATTCAAATCATACGAGTGGTTTTATAGCGTTGCATGGAATCGTAGGAAAGCCCCGTACATGAGCCACAATTAAGTACTGGTGTATTGTATTCTGAGTACTCGGTACCGCCTCAGCTGTTGAGTGGACCTCAGGTTCCATTAAGGTGTCTCTATGCGCAGCTGTGTGTGCGGACGGCAGTTTCCACAAATTCATGCTGAAGAACACGGGCGAGTGTGAGCGGGACTCCCACCATCACTTCCTCACCATGACGGACAGCCACCATCCCTCGCACACGTCCGCCTGAGCTGCAGTCGCCCACTTCAAGGATTTTGGCAGTGGTAGTCCCCTACTGTACGTAGCTGTAGTGATCAGCTACTGTAGGTGAGCTACTGCACTCAGCAGTGGTGGTGAACTTTGTGTGCTGCAGTAGTGGTGAGCTACTGTGTGCTGCAGTAGTGGTAGTGGTACTCTAACAACGGCGGCTATGGGGTGTACCTGTCATGTTCCTGTGTCATTATGACCGGAGTTATGCAGCAGCTGCACTATCTGTTGCTGGGTCTCACTCGTCCTAGGTCTTGCGTGAGTCGCGCTGTGGGCTGACTGGGGCTCCTGTGTGCCGATGGCGCGATGTGGGGTTGTTCGTTATAGTAGTACTGCTACACAGACTTCTGTTGCTGCTACACAGACTTCTGTTGCTGCTACAGACTTCTGTGGCTGCAGCACCGGACTTGAACAAGTCCGCCACTACCACTTCTGGTGCAGTGGTGGGGCTGTGACTAAATGTCAGAATTGGAAGTTGTCTCACCGATGGCTTGGACGGCGTTTGTCAAGGTGAAACACTAACTATAGTCGTGCTCAGTGATGTCAGATAGCTGATCTTTCGTACCTGTCCTTTCTGAGTCTTCTTCTTAGGGAGCTTCAAGATCGAACATATTTTTTTTGCTTCTTATTTTCTAATTCGTTTATTCGTATTTGTATCTTTGTTGATGTTTTATTGTCAACATATTTACAATGTGGAATATATGCATCTATTGTGAGCTGCGGGATCTTGAAGTTGTGCTTACTACGAAGTGAGCTTTTTTTTATGAAATTTTATTGAGTTTTTGAAGGTATTAAGGAACTGCTTGCGCTACATTGCGAATGTGAAAATTGGGGCCTTCTCTGAGATTGTCATTGTGTGATTTTGCACTATGCCTTAATTTTAGTAAGCATGTTCAACGTAGCTACCTTGGTCTCTTTCCTCGAAAAATTAGGAACTCGTAAGCTTGGAGAAATGCTAAATTATACTTAAGCTTTCATTCCTTTCTACACATATATGCATTCTAGTAACTCTCAAGTTAGGCTTTGTTCTTGAGGAATTCTCGATCAGCATCCTATTTTCATCTGATTGGAAATCGAAAGTTCATGACTTTCCTCCTCTTCCCTCCTGCACCGCCGCCCTGAACTCGGCTCTCGCGAGTGCGATGCCGTAAAACAAAGCCAGGTTCTGGCCACCGAGTCTCGAACGCGCCAGCAATCGCTTCTTTTCGTCTCACTTCAATGGCACCATGCACTAATGGAGGGGCCTTGCATGGTGGCGGTGGTGGTGGGGGTGTGAAGTGGGAGTTCCCACGCCAGAGGCTGACGAAGGTTACTTTTGTGGTGCAGGATTGCTCAGAAACATGCAAATATGGAAGACTTGAGTAGATCTGACTAACAGTTCATTCTGCCGTGCAATTCATTCTTGATTTGCGTTGAAATTTCTTTTCGTTTCATTGCGTTTTTGTAGCCTTCCCCCTTCATCTGATTTGACGTGTACTTAGTTCATCTATTCTCGTTTTCATGCTGTACACATTCTTTATAGTTTGCTCTCTTCGTGACCGTTATTATGGTTTCATGTCACACCGCGCGCGCGCTCCTGCAATGCCCTGAGGCTTCAACTTGTCTCCAAAGGATTGTACGTACTGCTTGTGTTAGGAGTTAGTGTTTTATATTTTGTAGGATATTCTATATGCGAGGTCTCTTCAGAAGCACTATCTTGCCGGAGACTTCTTGCTTCTCTGTGATGTAAGCATGCTACTTCATTTCTGTTAACTAATCGTAAATGGAAGTATTTTAGTCCCTTCTTCACTTTCATGGCAGTTGCCAATGCGGTTTTGGTTTGCATTTCAAAATATTGCATCCTTCTTGCGATGGCTCATATCTACAAACTGCCGATAATGATAGTGGACTTCAGTGCTTTATCTTCCTTCTTTGTTGAAATGGGAATTAAACTCAATGTTTACTATGAAGAGTTTGAGGCATAGAATATTAGCGCTAAATGATTGTTTGTAGGTTCTAATCTACACTTTCTAAAGTTGTACAGTTCTCGGTGTCTTTCTGTCTTGTAGAGACGATGGTGTTGCTCAACGGTTGATGGTCATCAGTAATCAGCTGTAAAGTAACTGCCTAAAATCGTTTCCCAAAGAATCTTAACTAGGCAAGTCTCTTGGCGAATATATCGTAACAATTCTCTTAGCCTTAAATCTTTAGTCCTCGTCTAAACTTGAAATAAGTTTGTGAGTCTTTGCCATGTAAGACTATCACCCAGTCTAACAGTTTTTGCCGGGACATCTGCTTATAATTATCACCGCCTAAAGACTGATCGTCGCCGGGTAGTTGTCAGTGGAAAAAGTTCGACTGGGCAAAAAGTTATTCTCTCATGCGTGGGGAGGAGCTTAGATGAGGTTGTGATGCGAGCGAAAGCGGCTCGAGTTATGCCTATGATAATTGGATAGTAAGTAGAAAAACTTGGCCATAAAATTGTGAACTTTTAAATAAAAGTTGTTGCATTTCTCTCTTGTATTGGTGAGGAGAGTTTCAGTGGTTGGATAGAATTCGGCATTCCGTTAGCACCAGTAGCGTGAAGACCGACATCTAAAATGTCGATAGTAATTCCAGTTTCAGTGCCCATAGGAAAGCAGCAAAGGCAGATGTTAATCGAGTCACAAAATGTTGGGTTTTACCTCGTGAACTTCTAGTGAGCCTGATTATTGAATAACACTTAGTGCCTAGACTACAATCTTGTGCATATTTTTCCAAAAGTATTGTTTCATCTCGATTAGTATCGACTTGATGTTAAATTTTGTGTTGATCGTCGTTTTAAACCGTTGAATTGTCATACTTCTCTTTTTGTCAGTTTTTTGTCCTGTATTGTGGAATAAAGAAGAAGCCTGCGTTGCTTCGCATTATAATGAAATCGGAGAAATGTGAAGGGTGCATTCCTATTAAATATCTTTTGGCTTCTGTATAGTTCTCAAATGCTCTCCAGTTTAAAACTTTGTTCGCATGTTCCAGCCATCTTGGAAGTTTATATTCTGTTGGCGCTTTCCAGCTCAGCTTTCTTATATCTTTACTTATATGTTAAGAAAGAGAACATGCCAAGCCAAGTTACAACCATGTTTGAGTTGATGGTGTTCAGCGTGAAGTAATTGCTATTCGCTGCTTGCTGACCGCTTCTTAAACCATTCTTATGCTCATTCCTCGGATGAGTCCGTGATGAGCTCAAGATACTCGGAAATTTCCAGTGCGAGGAAGCGTGACGTTTCGGTGACTTGAGTAACGGTTAACTGATGCTTTATTTTCTGTGGCTTCTAGTTTTTTATGTTGCTGTCATGCCTGATCCCATGTATACCGCGTGCTCTTGAGATTGTCGTGTGGCTTGCCGGGAATTTTGTTCTCTGCAGGATTATCATGAGCTCTTAGAGTAAATCGCAGCCATTCTCAGTATTGCCAATGTAGACTAGGCACTAAATGGAGATTTCAACTGATGGTTTAGAGCTGAAGTTCAGTGTAAAATTATTTATTGATCTTGTTATGTCATTTTAGCTGTTATTCAGCGTCGTTTATCTAACGTATCGTTCCAGCGTAATCCTATTCAAGTGCGGTCTGTTCCACGTAAAATCTTCGTGATTAGTTAAATTTTGCCATTCTAAGACACTAACTGAAATTTTTGAACCACCTTTAAGACGGCTGCTGCGGCGGAAGTTTGCCTAATTTAATTAATGTAGTGCTTGTTGTCTGACTTTGATTCATGCTCTCCAG
The DNA here is from genome assembly GCA_014899125.1 of Orchestia grillus. Lineage (NCBI taxonomy): Eukaryota > Metazoa > Arthropoda > Malacostraca > Amphipoda > Talitridae > Orchestia > Orchestia grillus. The sequence goes on from VOMN01102737.1 coordinate 4,331, forward strand.
TTAGTTTATTTGAATACTTTTGATTGGCACTGCCTTGTCAAACTCATGAAGTCAGTTTCTAAAGTTAATCTTCAGTTTCTCGTACACCAGTGTTTGCCTTACCGTTTGTTAGTGCACACAAGCATGCATAGTTTCTGCATACCCTCCTACAAGGGTGCCGGTAAGTGCAACTTTAAGATGAATCTGATGATCATATTTCACCACATTGGATATGTCCGCCCTCTGATCTGGTGTTAACGAGGGCCTAGCGCCCCTCGCTCGAGAGACGTGTCATGAAGTGCGAGCAAAACGTAAACTAGACGTCAGTAGCGTGTCTTCTTCGACGTCCCGTGTTGAAATTGATTCCCAGTTTGTAGTCAAGGAAATTTGTTACTCCGTCACTGGCTGTGCCAGCAAGAAAAAAGAGCGGACAATGGAATTGGAGTGCGTCTTCAATTTGCCTGTAGCTGGATACTCGTGTAATTATGAAAGGCTTTTTATTTTCGTAAGTAGGTATAGTAAGTTAAGAATTCTGTCTTTTGATTGTGCATTCATTTCAAAAATGTTTTCTTCACATTACAAAGTACGAAGCTCTTTAACTAAAGTTATTACCCCGTGATTTTGGAGCTGAATTTGGATTCATGCCAGTTCGCGCTTCTAATCGAACACAGGCCTTGTTTGACTTCACATCTTAGGATAAAGTCCCGCGAATTAAGTTTGACGTTTAAGACTGAACCTTGCTTCATATTTCAATTGCAGTGTGAAGCGCGGTATGACCAGATTTTTGTGCAAAATCCAAGTGTCCAGCCGCTTTGTTCATGAGCATCATTCACGATTCAATCTTGCCTAACGACTTTGGGATTCCAACTTTGTCTTAGACTCTAATTTGAGATTTGCCTGATTTTAAATTTGAGTTTATTAGGACATGGGCAACATTGTGTGCCTACCTTAGGCTCTTCCGGCACTGTACAGCACGCGCACTGTATCATAACTATTTATTGTGTAGTTATTTCTATAAGGTGTAATGTCCGTTGTTAGTGTCGAGTTAGTGTTACTTTTTTCATGTCTATCGCACGTTGTGTCATATTTTTTTTAACGTGTATGATGTGTGACTGTGATTCCTTGAACGTTGAAAATTGAACGACAAGCGGTCTGTATAATTGGTGAAATAAATTCTCAAGCTGCAGCAACAATGTTATCACTTTCCATTTGGCTGTCGCCCTTCATGTACCACCACTCTTATCGAAAGAAAGCGTGACCTTCGAGATTTTCAATTTCAGACACTCTGCTTTCAACTCTTTAACGACCAAATTATTTTGGCAGCAAGGCTGCATTTAGCCTCATACGAGGAACTTACGTAGCCTTATGTATATCGACCATAAGACTGTTTGGTGTTTTTTGAGAAATTTTACAGCTTGAAACTCATGTGGCAGGTATGGCACAATGGGCAGGTAAGGGTTAATTGGGAGTTACACTCGGAGATCCCTGAGAGGGATGCACTGAATCATACTTAGCGTGTCTTGAAGACAGTGACCATTGTGGGATAGGTAGAATTCCCGAGTTATTTTAACTTTAACTTCACGAAACACCCTGAAGATTCAAAATGAACCTGAAACTGACAATGAGTCTCACTAATGGAATGACGGGAAATATGGCAACGGTGGCTAAATCCTTCTGTACTAGTAATATTTTACAATCGCAGAAGTTTTATTAATCAGGTTTCGAGTCAAGAGACCCAGATGCAAAGTTGTTTATCACCATCGTGGTATGTAGGGAGCTCAATAGTACTGAGTATGGAGGTGGTGCTAGGAGAAGTACGTGGAGAGTGCTTTGTAGACGAGCTGCTTGGTGATGGGACGAAGGTAAAAGAAGAATGTGAATATAGAGTACAGAACATGGGGTCTTTGGATGGGATGTCGAAGATGTAAGTCAATCTACATATTTAGGGCTGTAGTCTTACGAACAGTTGGGAACCACAATCGAGTGACTGTGGTCGTTTGTTTTAGAACGGGTGAAATTGTTCTGCAAAACGAAACCCAAAGGGCACTATTATCTTACTTCAGCTATAGACATGTCTTCGGGACTTCTGTCTTTCGAGCTCACTTTTCTGCCTACAATTTTCAGGCCGTTCTTCTATATCTCTTCTTTATCTTTTCTTTTTTTTCATTCATAAATTGTTTCTATGTCAAGAGAATCCTGGGTGGAAACACTCTTTTGTACATACATTCGCTTTCTGTAGCCCGTTCTAAAATGTCCTTTCTCTTTCAGTGCGAGTATTTTGAAGTCACTGAACCCCTGCAACCTGCACCAATACTACTATTGTTTCTATGCGCTGAGGATCCTGTATAGGAACACACCTCGTGCATAGATTTCCCATTTGCTGCAGCCATGTTAAATGGTCCCTTCTCTGTGGGTGCGACGTTTGTTTGAGTCAATGGAGTTCTGCAACCAATGCCACCACTACTACTTGTACACAGATTCCCTGTTTTCTCGAGTCCGTACAGAATGGTCCCTTCTCATCGCTCTCTTTGGACCATATTTGATTTGGATGAGGAGCTTTAAAGTCTCTAGGAATCTAATCATGCGTTGAGCGTCATAAAGAAACTAACACTACATTTCTCACAGCCTGTATTCCCTGGCCAGTCTGCACCAATCAAGTTCTTTTCAAGCAAAACAGATAAATTACACATTCTGTTTCCTGGATAACATGGTACTCAAGCAAACGTAATTTGTTGCCATCACAACGTGCAGGTAACGGGTCAAGTTTGCGAGAGCTCAAAATGTCAGAATTTGAGCCTGCGTCTCGTATCACTTAGAAAAAAAAGCAGCACTGCTCTGAATTGTTTTACAGCCGCCGGGCCGCACTTCCAATAGGGTGTAACAACTGAAAAATCCCATGAAAATGGGAAAGCTCTGAGCAAATTGTGATGATAAATCAGAACTAGGGAAGCTTCATTCATAGAAGTCATATATTCCCAAATTCATATCGAAATGAATGCGTTCATCCATGCGAATATATATTTGAATTCCTTTATTTAGGAATTCTTTGCATTTGAGCCGCGTTCCCCACAGTAAGCCTCCATAAATCTTGTCTGCTCAATTAAAGAGGAAGCTGCGGTGTCCCCTCGCTCCACTGGCTCCTCTGTGACGTCACTGCTCGCTCGCCGAGGGCGGACTCAAACCGGCACAAGTTTGGCCTTTGCATTGCTTTATTTTATGGTTGTTAGTGGGCGTTTATTGTTGAGGGACGTGACTAAAATTGGTTTCAGTGACGAGTGCTGGAATGAGATCTCTTATTAATGGGTTTTTATTCCAGTTATGTATCCAAAACAATTCAGTATCATGAAATTTCGCCTTCAAAGTCCTGAAGGTCCTTGCGCAAGTTAATTGAACTTATTTTATTATTGTTTGCTTATTTTACCGAAATATCAGGACGTAGTGGTTTCCTAGAACTATTATTTCTTTGATATTGCGATAAAAGTAAGTCAACGAAAAAATAAAAGTACTAGATTTAGGTGTAGATACATTTCCTGTAATTTACATGCGAGGCCTAACGGCGTGGTTGAGAGTGGCCAGGTACAGTACGCCCGGTGCACGTATGCTGACGACTACGCACTGCTTCAAAACGTCCCAAAATTTCTCAAGTTATTGATGCATTCCCCCCGTTTCAAAACACTATGGACACCAGGACAGTTCAGGAAGTTATCATGCAATATGCCAGGGTATTTTGGCCGTAGATTGTGACGGCGAACTCTAATCTCCTAATTTCACACATGTTGAAGTACAACAGTGAATTAGGTCGAGTCGCTAACGAATAACAGAATAAAGCAATCAAGTTATATAACAAATAACCTGAGAAGAGTTCTTAAATAAGATGCTAGTCCTTTAAAGTCCCTGAAATCCTGGACGTTGCTCACTTATCGTCTAATTTTATGCATCGCACAAGGAGAGTTATTCCAACTCATGAAAAGAGCTATCAGATACTGTATAGTTTTTCAAGTTCGCCTGTTTCGTGTGAAAAAATGGCACCTGCTGCTAATGTGTATTTCCAGTTAGCTCTTTGTTTATTTATCGTTGATAGTCTCATAATATCATCACCATTTATTACTCGTATAGCTTACTCCGCATTGCGTATGCATTCTACTTCCGTGCATAGTTTTTGCCTAAGGAAGGAAACGAGAGACCGACTTGTGACACACACTTGCAGTCCTGGAGTTGTGCCTGCCAGTCGAAGAATCTTACATCTTTTTAACCCATTATTCGCAGAAATTCTATCAAATGGAAGTCTCATACTATAACCCATTATTCGCAGAAATTCTATCAGATGGATGTCTCATATTTCCCTTATTCTACCAAAAATTTTTTATAAAAAGCTAAAATTTTACATTGTTAACATTTATGTAAGGTTTAGGTATATTAAAGTAGTGTGAGGCAAATAGAAGCTGAATATTTTTTTTTAAATTTGAAAATAGAACGATTTGGCCGAAAATGGGCTAATTGAGAGGCACCTCGAAAATCATATTTCTTCGTCACCAAATTAATCCCGCATAACGGATAATTTATTTTAAACGGAGTAGTCAGTATTATAGGATAGCCCAAAGGTCAATTTACCATTTTAAACTTTCATTACCCAAAAACTATAAAAAATAAAAAGCTCTAGTAATTGTGAATAAATAACGAATAATGGGAAATTTTACTTTTAATAATTCAAATATATCTAAATAGGAAAACCTGGAGGCGTTAAATTTGGCGACCGAAGTGGCCAAGGAATGCCACTATAGTGTGAAATTTTTCACTGTAGAGTGTAGGATGACGTTGGTCTACCGGTTCGATCTTTGTCACTGACAGATCCCGTGTGTCAGAACTATGCTACTAAAGCAGAATACAAGAATTAGCTGGACTCTTGATAAATATTTTGATGAAACTCCTCCTTCCTCCAACTAATAATCCATTGTTTTGAAAATAACATTCTACAGTGGCTGCTCTCTCTTCCACTGCTCTTCTAGCCATTTTTAGGGGTTTCTAAAGTAAGTTGTAGTTTAAATCCGTAAATTTTGTTATGGTCAGTTCGTAGAAAAAATTCCTGGTATTCTTCTATCAATCGCTTACCACGAAATTCAAAATTCCCAGTATTCTTAAGAGAATTTCGTACCTCTCAGAGATTTTGCGCAATTAAAGTTTATAATGGTTAAATTAATTCTGACCCCATGTACATATTTTTGTCTTCTTTTGAAGAAACTAGTTTTATCCTTTCATTTCCTTATCTCACTTCAAATTCATCAATGGAAGTCGTAAGTTTTAACGCCCAGGGAAATTTGAAAGTTCAGAAGGATAAAGTCCGCTATTCTATTTCGTACATGTAGATTAAAAAATTGTTTTGCTAATTTATCCTGTTTTTCAAACTGCGTTCATTGAATTCAATCGCTTAGCCTTGAAGTGGTATACGGTAGTTATCGTTATCGTGATTTTATCGACTCGTCATGTTATTCTACCCGCGGTAGTCGTTCCGTTATCATGACATGAATAGCTCATAAAGGGGTACTCTTAAAACTTTTAACGTACTTGCTGGCAATAATTCGTGGTTAGAGTCTTTAAGAGTGGAAGTTTATAATCAAGCTGTAGCATAGATACCTCAATGATCTCTGTATTTATTGATGAAGGGTGTGACACACATGGATACATACATAGTTACAAGCGTATTAATATATAGATTATCACGTTTACCCTATAACCTTGTCCGTTTAATAATACTACAGGTAATTTTCTGTTTGATGAAAAATAAATTTTAAATCTTTTAAGCTACAGTTCGTACCGTACACGTGAGTGGTCGGCTTGCATTTCCGACACCTGTTGAAATTGTCCTTTCTGGTTCGATCCTCGGTGAAGAGCTAAGCACTATTTTTTTTGATTTCTTATTACAGAAAGCAAGTTTGAAGAGGATTTTATTGTTTAGCATAGACTGATGATATTTTAATTACTATCAACGCTTATTAAATAGCTGTAGCTTAATTGTGTATTTGGAATATAAGTATTCCATCAGCAGTCATTGAACTTCAAATTTTTTATGTCCAAGAATTATTAAGAAATGTTAATGTATGAATATTTTTATAATGTTCCGCTCGATCACCGATATCAGAGTTAAATGCTCGAGTTCAATTTTACAATATCCCATCGTTCTAATTTACTCCGTGCTATTGTAAGAATGTTTCCTTACCCCTAAAATCTTTAGATAAAGCAATCACTTCATCGTCAACCATTCGGCATCCCGCGGGCGAGGTTGTTGGTGCGATAGAAGCGACGTAACCGACCGCTGTCCGGCTTTTTAACTACAACTTCAACTTCGCCCACATCCAAACAAAGCTGCCAACTTTTGTGCTCTCCACCAAAAAGCTTCAAGCATTCGTTTGCTCGAATGACTGGCGGCAACGGCTCTTCGTAACTGATGAGGGCTCTAAAGAGCAATTCCGAGCAAGAAACCGCCTCGCGTAGCAGTTTTTGTAAACCGATGAAGGCAGCTGGTAGCATTTGCGACTTTACGAGCGCTCCAGGTACCAGATTTGTGCTCGTGGAAAGTTCGAGTATCATGGTTACGCTGATGGCAAGGGCCAATAAAATAGTGAAGCTTTGGTAGGATTTTGAGTTGATAGCATGGCGGTGCAGGCTTGGCCTCATGAGAGCTGCTCTAAGGAGCAAATTGTAGCACCGAAATGAGCAGGTGATATCGACGTACTCACAGGATTCTTCTCTAAATTACTGACGGCCCAGTTATTACAGGTGGGCGTCAAAATGGCAGGGCAGTTCAAATTGAAAGAATTTTGTACATGTTTTGTATTCATAGAATATATTTTTGCTTCAGAGTTGAATACATTTATTTTAGAATGATTTTTTAAACGTCATGCACTTCTTTTACTTGTATATTAATGCCGCAGAGAATATTTTTTTCGGGTCTAATCTCATACCGTTTGAAGAGAGTGTGATGGCAAAGCGTCAGGTTAGCTGCCAGGGAGGAGTGATATAGGCTCCGTCACTGCTGGAGAACAAAGAATTTTTCAGTACATGCTCGGAGATAATCCATACTGGAACAGCGCCAAGTTGCGACAGTTCAGCCAGGTGCTTCAAAAATAATTCACCGCTGTGTCCATTGTCTCGAGTTGGAATTTACAATTTAAAAGTCTCATTTAAATTGAGCATCACTCCTCATAAAGTTAGACTTAAATGTTAAAGTTTGTTTCAAACTCAGCGCATTGTTTAAGAGCTGGCTGTCTCCCTGGTGAGGTGAGACTGACTGACCAGAATGTGCCTGTACATTGATCGAGTTGTAGACTAGACAAATTGAAGGGAGTTCGATCTCCTACATCGACTTAATTTGACAATCCGTGTTCGGTTGCAAAAGTGTGTGTCTACCATCGCACTATATATACTCTACCAATGCTTCGGCAGCAAGGAAGCTGAGACGCCTCTTCCTTACAGCTATTGTCTTTATCTAAAGAGAGAAGAGGGCATTGCCAGTGCGTACTCATTCAATAAGTACGTCGATGACATATTTGCACGAAATATGTCATAGTCAAGCAATATGTCATAAGCCCATACAATAAACTATGAATCGCATTTAACAATAGGCCGCTAAATCTATAACACGAAAGGCCGTCTTTGCTCCTTCCATGCAATCAAGACTTCGCAGCTGCGCCCTGAACAACGAGCACTGAAAAAATTCGAGCAAATTTGCCGGATTTCGTTCCAATTTGATTTCAGTTTTTCCTTGGAAGTTTTTCTGACAGACTTTGGATTAGGTAGCACTCCGAGACAAGAACATACATTAACACAAGAATTTTGGCATCATGTCAGTAGGATGGCCACCGTGATGTTTGGAGCTCCATCACGAGGGCTTCTAATTCTTATGTTCACGGTGTCTTACCTTGAATCATACTCGTACCTGAGCGGTAGGCCTCTGTGTATCTAATGCGTTTGCTACTCTCTCTTAGTCTGCAATGAGAAGGAAGTAACCTAGAACTCCTGTACGACCCTCGCCAACGTCAGCTTACGTGCCGACTTGACCTTTAGTCTATTTTGGGATCTTCTACAGACGACATCAAAAATTGTAGGGTTAACCGTGCTCTTCCTGTATTGTTATTAATGGCGCGGGATTGTGGAAATTAATTTTGCGCTGCATGAAAATTTTACAATTATCATCTGCCGTGATAAGTGGGTACTTTATCCAAAGGTACATATCGTTTTTTAAGAAAGCTACCGCATGCTCTTCATTCGAGCTTAAGTCAATTAAAATTAATCATAGCTTGAAAAATTAACATGAATCGGAGTTGGAAATATTCTTTGCAGTTGGAAATATTCTAAAAATACGAAGCGAAGGCCAGTGTGCAGTGCAACCTTGCTAGAACGAAAGGTAACGACCCGCCTCACGTGGGACTGATGCGATTTGTGTCCGCCTCTTTTGTCGGCAGGACACAATTGGAAGGCCAGCATTGTCATCGCCATCAGGTCTTTCTTTGGCGGGTCAAGGACGTCTTCGAGACTGATCTTAATTGGGACTTTAAATAGAATTTTTACAACCGCTTCTATTATCCAGGGAAGCAACGAGATCGATTACGAAAATTATGTAGAAATTTATAATTAGCTTCACCATGCATAACGGACGCTAGCACGCCCGATCAGAAAGGCATTGTTTTAAATTTATAAATTTATCAGGGAAATTCGTGCGTTAGTAAATGCTCTTAATTTATTAGGAAATTATTTTTTACATACTTACGCAAGGAATCTCAAGTAGGAAAATGGCTGTGAGATTTCTCACGTAATGCCTCGCAAGGAATCTCAAGAAAATTTTGTCCATCCACCAAGCGTCTGCCAATAAGTGACCTCAACACTACGGCAGTTTAAGCTTTGATGCTTGCTTTGTCTAATGCAGCTCTCGTTGCCGCGTGCTGCACTGTCAGAATTTTGCGTAAGAACAATTTTTACACAGTGCAGAATCCATTCTAATAATGAAGTATGATGCAATTCGAGTAGTGGAAATCAGTTTCACGACCTCTTTCAAGAACGATGACAGCCCTGTTTGTAAAAACTGTGATGTTGAAGACGTGAATTAAACAATAAGGTCCGTCAATACTTCTTCGTTCTCTTCACTTGAAAAGTGCAACGTTATTCTATCTACTAAAACAAGCTTTAGCCTTAACAAAATTTCTTAGGTACATCGGATCGTGAAGATGTTCTGATTTTATAAGCTTCCTGACCCTTGTTATGCCTTCCGTCTCCGTCACCAGCCCCCTCCCATTTCCTCGGGAACTGGCTCATTTCCTTCCTATGCAAATTCAACTCATCGATATGCTATCCTTCTTTCTTGAACCTCCTTGCCCTCCTTTCTGCGAGCTTTCATTTTCTTATTCCAAGACCGTAAACTCTTGCTTATTTGAACAAAGTTTTTATGGAATTTCGATTAGCTGAAGATAAGACTTATTTGTCACTTTGAAAGTTACGGAAAACCTTTAATTCTGTGAGATAGTTTCCAGACGGGAACGATTTGAGTTCACCTTCACGATGCAATGAAAATTGAAGTCACTTTAGAAAAATTAAGAACAGAAGAATTTTATTAAAAGGTCTCACGATCGCAGTGTATTTTTATAGTGATCCCGTTAGTTTTATGAGGCGCTTGGTAAATTTATTTCTCAATAATTTCCCCCGCGTGGAATACGCTCACATAGCTTACAGGCCATCACCACCTCAGGTCAGGGATGTAACGGTGCGTTATTTTTGCGCGAGAAAATGTTTCTCAGTCCTCTCGTTTCCTTATTACAATAGAAATTCTAGAGCTTCTGGTTTTCACTTATTTGTGATTTTGGAAAAGTCTCTCATCTAACAAATTAATAAGAAACAATTCCTGTTAGTAATTCGTAAACGGGTGTACAATGGAAATGCTATACATCTCTATAATATCGACAGTTGAAAGGTTCTCAGGTTTCATAGTTAGGGAATTTAAATTGTACATCGATAATACATATATATATATATATGTGTAGTATGTATCAAGTAATCTCTTACATGATCTCGTTATAAGTTTTCTAAGATTTACATCTAGAGAACAAATTTGATAGTAATTGTAAAAAGTATTCACTTTGGGTCCTTAAAGTGATACAATAATTCAAGGATCGAGTGAACATGCCAGTTTTCAAGGTGAAATTGATTGCTTTGAAAAAGCACATTTGATTGAGAAACATTTAAAAAAAGTAAATTTTATCGTTCAATTGAAGCATAAAGTAAGCTGAAACATTTTTTGACCTTGATCAATTGCAGGCAAAAAGCGCTATCGTTGGCCTTAATCTTATAGAACTTTTATTCATAGAAATACAGCCGGATTTTGATTCACGCATTCTTACCAAATGTACATATAATAACAGCCCATTGTTGGCTGCTTTCTTGGTCCGCATCTCCTTGTCACGCTCTTAAGGATTTATATAAGCGAAAATTCCCGGGTCCATATTTCTAGCTAATCATCGAAACTTTCAGAGAAGGCAGTCCGCATCAGTGATACTGAAATTAACATCATTTGTCCTGCCATTTTAGGTCAGCGCACCTACTAGTTACTGGTCATAAAGGTCGCAGCGTGAGCACACAGCCCAAGCCCAACTGCAGGCCAGCGTAACCGAAAGTTACTTTTCAGGTCGAACTCACATTTTCGAAAAAACGCCTGTGCTCATCTTATGTTTTTTCCACACAATCCATTCGCTGCCTCAGGAGTACATAAGTTTTTACTGTGTCCTGAGTTCATTCTTATTATGTATGTACAAAAAATCACTTAATTAATTGGATTAATAATTGAAATTATGATGACTATCTACACTTCACGGTGAAAGATCGGAAAGCAAATCGAAAATTACAATTACAAGTTTTGCTTACATATCGTTTCAAGATTGTAATTTTACTGTTTGAAAAATTACTTGCAACAGGCATTGTATTTGACTTATTTTATAATAAACGATCTATTTTTCCTTTACTTTCATTATGCGTAGGATATTTACTCAGGGACATAATAAATTCTTGCTTACTTTACAAATTCTTCGCTCATCGTGGAATGAAGTAGCTTGTGCTTTTAACGTAGAAATTTTACTAAAAAGGTAAAGCTCAAACCGGGAAGTCACTCATTCTCCATAAAAGGTTCGAAGTGAGGGTAACCTGGGAGCACGGTAGAAACAGGGGACGTTGTGCCCGCCTGACTATGAGAGGCTCTAGCAATGACATGCACGATATTAAAATCCCGTCCTGCAGTCTGCGCAGCTCCCTCGCTCATGGGGCAGATATTAAAGGGGATGTCAGTCAAATGAACCCTCGTATCGCTGAGGCATGACTAGGGCCGGCATGCCGAGTTGTTGCGATGCTTGCTGCCATGCTCTGGCCGGTGCACCATCACCGATAAAAGCGCGTTCACTTATTTACGTCCCCAGGTAGTCTTCGCTATATCATGTCATATTAGGGAGGTCTGATATGATATCAAAATTAGTAGATGAAGGTATTCGAAATATATGCTCTGGACCCAAGAGCGCATATTTTGAAAATGAGGAACTAAAAATTTTGAATCTAATTCAAATAGCGCATCGAAAAAGCACCACACATGTCGAGGACTGCCCTTATAGTCAATATCGGGTGTCACTACTAACGATAATTTCTCGGGAGTAAGCCATGAAATGCTCGATAACTCACGCTGATGTATTGTAACCGTTGGTCCAAAACTCAGATCCCAAACGTGTTCACTTATTTAGCCTGGGGTACTCAAGCAAAGCCGAGGCTACTGCCAGGTACGTAAATTCAGGTAAGTTAACAGTTGCGAGCAGGTAACGCAGGTGTTGACGCTCGTAGACTGGAACAGGGGTCGCCCTGGGCTCGCGATGGACGACTGGCGTGGCTAAAGTGGCAATTGGAAATCTAAATGCCGTAATTTTATGCGCTGACTCGCATTCATTGCCTTGGAAACAATGAATGAGAGCTAAAAATGTACATGATCTTTTTTAATTGTCAAATTAATTCATAATTTGAACATATTAACCTTTATTACGTTTAAAAAATTTGTTGCAAAAGTGGGAGGGGAAAAAGTTCTCAGTTTTTCTTTTTCTGAATTTCTCAAGTTATGTTAGTGCTTCATACTTTACCACCGCTCTAAACTTACTTCATTTCTAGCTTTCAGCGTTTCTCCTGCGTTTGTACATATATAGCCTTTCTATTCTTTCTTTGACTCCACTTGTTATAAATCCTTTATTGCCGTACGTACATTTGATTCATAAGGGATCCAAACCTACTCTCTGTTTCTCTGTGCCGTTCTCTTATTTCAAAGCCCCGAGGGGGGCAACTACCCCCACTATTCTCACCCAGAGGGGGACACCTCCCCCTAGCCTCACCATGCGCGGGGAAGGAAGGTCAAGGCTCAGGCAGAGGAGCTCGTATTGATCCTGAGCCGAGGCGAGAGCGAGGGGAGCTCAGAGGGGGGAGAGGGGAGCTGTTGTGTTCCGTACTCCCCCGTTTGACCCTCTGCATGTTTCCCTGGACGCCCACATGCCCCAACTCCTGCCCCAACTCTACCCCATACCCTCGCTGCCCGGGCACTCACACCTACGCAGTCAAGAACACTCGCTGTGCCTCGATGCCCTCACTCGTAATGGTCTCACTTTTAATTTCTTATGTTATTTACGGACTAACCTTACCATGGAGTACTTCCCTCGGAAAAGGAAGCTTAAACCACACATTCCTCATATCCCTCACCNAAGGCATTTAAAACCCAACGGTAAAACGTGTTGGAATTAATATAGGTTCCTTTTAATTTGTCATCTTTCGTAGGTCTCGCTAAAATTTGTCTCTCAACGTTGTTGGTGAGGCTGGACTTAAGGTTCGCTTTACGTGAAATGCGTTATGTCGCTCCGTTGATCTAGAATTCATCCTGTATGGTGTGAGATCTACATGTACTTCATGTGGCTCAAAATGACTGTTATTATTATTAATGAGACAGAATTTACATCCAGACTTGAAATGTGTCATTCTTCTAGTTGCTTCAAATGCTCTTTGTGAGATTATGACTGTTCTTTGAACGGTGTGAAAGTTTCTTTGCAGTTCTAGTAATAGACTTGTGATTCAAGGTGAAGATCATATCTCTTCACATGATCTTCTTATAGTAAATTTAAAGACAATGTATGTCCATATGATCTCTTAGGATGCAAAGTTCTGTGTATTCTGAAATATATTCTATTTAGTTTTCCACAAATAACATATTTTTCAGGTACCTAAAATTATTCTGTCTATTTGTAAAGAGTGGATATATGTACATCACTTCGAGTGTGAAACAGACCACTTCACAATCAACATACACGGCAGTGCGAGAGCTCAAACCATTATTTCTTGCCGTTCTGTCCGGCCTGGTTTCGTGCCGACGAGCTATGCAGGAAGCGGCATCCAACGGAGTAACAAAATATTTCCAGGCGTTTGGATCATTTTTTGAGTTACGATTGCGGGAAGCTCGTAATGTTGTAATATACAAGTATAATAACTAGAAATTTCTAGTGATCTGAACCCATACGATCGCAAAAAATCGTGCCACTTCTTGCTCTATCTTTATGATAAAAATTATTGTACAATGTCACTCAGCTCGCACCAAATAATACGCCACTAATGACAACCAAGCTGAAGCACTCCAGCAACATCGGAGTCACCCTCATTTTCTGCAGCAGCGGGTAACGAATTTATTTTTGGGCATCACGCATTACCTAAGTAAAAAGTTTTTCAATGCGCACTTAATATATATGCATTCACGTGGTAGCACCTAAGAAGTTGGTGAATATGAGGGGAATTAGGTAGGTCCTATCCGTAATTTGTGTAGCCGGTTATGACTTGAGGCAAATGTCAGCAGTACAGTTTTGTAGTACCTAATTCAGCCTGGAATAAAGCGGAAATTTTCATATCTACCGCAACCATTCACACCAACGATTGGTCACTGATGATTAAAGTAACAATGGAATTACTGTTCGATCTTGATGAGAATGTTCAGAATTGGATTCTTCGGATCATTTCAAACTAATGGAGTTCATAAAGATAAAGGAGCTCGCTTCTAGATCCAAATGGAACGTAATGTTGGAAATATTGCTACGAGTCCCATGATTGGGTGCGAAGGGGAGATACGCTTCCAATTGCCTGGTCCAAGCTGCAAGTTAGAACTTCCTGTTATACAAAACTTTTTTCGACAGTTGAATTTAATTAAGTAAGTAGGCTTTCTGAACTGACTCAAAAAAATAAAAATCCTTTTGTGTGAAGTTCTTTGCACAGGTTAACAAGCGCAGCTCCGTTGGCTTTGAGGATTAAAAAAAGATTTAAAAATTAAATGATTTAATCTAAGACGTCGAATAACTCCGTATTAAAATGTTTACATGATATCTTTATGCTGGATTTTTCATTTTTTTGCTTTGGATGAGTAGAAAATGTTAATTCGCTGCCTAAATACATGCAAACCATGGGCTGTAAAAACTGTTCATAACCGTGATAGAAATTATCCCAATATTATTCACTGAAGTATAAATGAGAAAAAAGAAATGAAACAGTTATCTTACCGAAGTGTAAGCAAAAAATAAAAGACCAGCAACATTTTCTGCTCATCCCACAATGATATTCAGGAAAACCCACGCGATCGCTGAAAACATTATTTAACGTAACAAAGCGTCAACGTACATAAAAGATATTGTGAGAGTACACCTGCGTTACGTCATTCCCATCATTTAAACGGACATGTTTTCATATCTTTAGTGAGCAAGAATCCTCTGGAGACCTTGCTGGTACACTTCTCAAATTAGTTTCTCCTTGACTTCCGATAACGTAACTGTGTCACTAAGAATTCGCCTCTCACGTGCCGCATACAGGAGACGTCGCCGCGAAGTGGGGCACTAAAAGATTACGAACTTCAATAGAATTTGAGTTGAATTGCGGTTATTCAACTGATTACAGCCTCGTGACCAGGTAAAAGTCCTGTCTCTGAGAGCAACGTGATCTGCTATTCTGAATTTCTTGTTGCTCAAAAGCGGCGCAAAATCTTGGAATTTTGCAAAATGTCGATTCTTGAGATAATGAGGTATAATACAGTTTGATAATCTTCAGGAAGAAGGAAATTGCGGATAAGAGTTTTACTCCTTAATAAACTCGATAAATCAAGAATGTTGTACTGTTTAGTCTTGATGTGCTGCAGTTACTTCCCATGTATAGACCACTGAAATATTGCAAACATTTCGGCAGAAGAACCGACTTCGCAAGATACCGTTATTTTGAACTTGAATTTCATCGTACAAAATCCTATGCACTAAACGGAATGATTATTATAGCAAATTCTATCATTTTTCCTCGATGGTTAGGAGATCATTTGGCAACAGAGCTCCCAGCTGGTTGATGACTCTATATCTAGTCGGCTGGTCTACTCGCATATGCAAATCTAATTTCCAATTATGACTATCCAATTAAGCTTGGGAGCAAGGAATAAAATAAAAATTGAATTTAAAAATTTACTTTTTAATGCGTGAATGAAGAACGAAAATGATGGACTATTGCATAGAATGCGTCACGGCTTCCTGATATTAATTATTTCAAGCATACGTTCTGTGATACTTCATTGTGGATACAATACTTATATTTTCCTTAATGAGGATTACGAAGACTACATTCCTCTTCATATTTACACGTTGTTGCAAGATTTATCAACTCATTCACATGCACATATATTCTACCTTTACCTCGAAATTTGCACTCTTGCAACGGCATCCTCCCAATATGAACACGGAACACTGAACGTTTACGAAAAGTATTGGAACTGCACCTACACAATGCTCATTCTCGAACAACTGGGGATGAATTATGCTCTTAAAAAATTGTGTATCATTCATCATGGACGCAAGATTTTCCCATCATTTTGCTAGATGTAAGTAGGTTCTGAAACAGTTTCAACGTTTCCTTTGTTATTGGACGAACCAAAATAATATTTTTTCCCTATTTATATTATGTGAGTTATGAAATTCATTTTAAACTAAAATTAAACTTTTCCAATGCTGCTGCGACTTGTTTATATTTTCGTGCCTAAACAGGCTCATTCCACAGCGCAATGTTCGAGAGTAACAATGCACTGATCGTTTTTTCAGATTCAATTCAGTTCATTCGATTCATGAATATGGGAGGAAAATTAAAGTTGCATGATATCATTAATGTGATTCAAAAGATAAAATGTTTGATGTTTTTTTTTTTCCCGGAAGTTAGAAATGTTTTTAGGATACACTGAAAGAACAACTGTGCCTCTTGTGGATGCGGAAGACAGCTATGATGCGAACTCATTTAATGATATAATGTGAAAAAAAATTATTTTTATCGGGATCGAGTCTGAGACAGAGCATTTCAACAAGAAATGCACACTTTAATGAAGAATTGATGAAACGGGAGTGGAAGTAACGTAACAGGATAAAACCATTGGTAGATCGAGTCTTGGCAGCGATAATGAGAGCTGGGACGAATGCTTTCTTGGATACGCCTAATTGGTGAATCTGTATAAAAATCGCTGCGTGTTTTGAGGCTCATTTGCATTGCCAAGCCTGAGCAAAATTTATCATCGGTGCTTTGAAAATGCGGAATTTGCCTTTCTAAAGTGCCTTATTAACCTGGTGGTCCACTCCAGCAGCGGCAGCAGCCTGGTCATCACATGTAAGTACTCACACGGCGGCTTGCCCGAGTGCGTTCTTCTCACGCTCTCCTCATTCAACTGAGTGCACGGTTGTAGAAATCTCGGTGACAAGCGCACGATCTTTTGTGAAATAGTTAAAAACAATAAAGAAGTGAATGGTTATAAAAATACGGGGTGACACCGAAAAAAGGAAACTTGAAAAATAAATGGAAAAAATTCAACAAAAAGTTACTTACAGATATTGAAACATTCCAACGTGTCTTTTAAGAGACAGTAATCCCAATTATCAGTGTTTGAAAATTATGTCCTGCAGATGTATGTGGCTGCCACTACCCATTTCGACAGTTCCTGTTTTTCTGTATCACTCTGTAGAATTAATTATAACGACGATAATAATAATAGAAACAATAATCAAATGATTACAAAAAAACAATTACATTTTTCCTTCACCATGGAACACAAATGGTTTGTTAAAAAAGTAGCAACAGTAGGAGACGAGTTAGGACGTGTGAGATGGGCGGGAAGACTCAGGTAGAAAAGATCAAATTTTTAGCCCGGAGAAAGTAATTCAGTCATTCTTACGGGCGTTTGAGCCCCACCTCAACTTGCCCTCAGTTGTTCTTACTTTGAACTTGCCTCTGTAGTTCTGAGGGAACGCTTCTGTAGGAATTGAGTTCCAGCAGAGAGCAGAAAAGAGCAGGTGCGGCTCTCTAACAGGGTCAGCGAGTGCGACCCCAGCTCTTCATTTTGTGGCGCGAGGAAAGAATTTTAAGCCTTTGTTGTGTGATCAGCAATTAAACAGACTCACAGAAAGCACGATTCTCGTTACTTACAAGGAACAAAAATTTAACAATAAAGAAAAAACTGAACAACCATTACAAACGAACTCACTGTTGTGTTTACGGTAACACGGCGAAAATTTATACTGAAATACATAAAGTTTTCTAAATATCTCCATGAAAAAGTAAAGTTGATAAATTTTCTAATGTCAAGTAGACCCAGAGGTGAGCAGCACTGCTTTTAGGGCTAAATACGACTATGTACAAGAGCTAGGTACGAGTAGCTACTAGTGTTTAGTACGAGTGTTTACTAGTTCTCTCTAAGTACGAATAGCTACTAGATCTAAGTCCGAACTTCTATTAGTGCTAAGTACGAGTATCCCCTAGTGCAAAGTACGAGTATCTCCTAACGAGTATGTACTGGTGTTGAGTGCGAGCATCTCCTAGTGCTATTATATAAGACAAGCGCATTTAGCCAAAGCTCTAAGCAAGTTTTTAGTATTTATTGGAGTGAACTTCATTCGCAATAACAGCATGGAGGGAATTGTTGTTAATGGAAAGTAACTTTTGACTCCCCGTTTGTGGTATCCTGTTCCATTCTTGCATGCAAATGATCCTCATATCAGCAATGTTGTTTGGACTCCTTCTGTGCCCAGCAATATTCACCTCAAATTTTTAATAGGATTAAGGTCAGGCAATTGGCTAGGCCACGGAAGGACGATTATAGTCTCATCTGCGACCCGGTCTTTTGTTGAGTTTGCCTCATGCTTGAGGGTCACTGTCTTGCTGAATGATCCACTTGTGCCTGCAGTAGAATTTCCTTGCACTCTGAAGCACCTTCTGCTCCAGTACCTACCTGTACATTGAACTATCCATTTTCCCATCAATAATGTGAAGTTCCCCTACAACACTGACAATAAAACAGCCCCACACCATGATGCTGTCTTCGCTATGCTTGATGGTAGGGATGGTGTTCTTGGGATCATCAACACTCCCTGGTTCCTCCAAACATAACAATTGAAACAATTTAACAATTGAAACAATTTATTACCACAAGTGTTACATCATTTA
>VOMN01102749.1:0-12900 GCA_014899125.1 Orchestia grillus
ATAATAATAATAATAATTTAGTTGTCTTGACCAAGATAAATTATTATTGTGATCCATTGACACTGGTTATTTAGAGTAGGCTCGTCATCTTTAACCATCGTCACATTGGGAGTGATGCAAGCGTGTTTTGTTTCAACATTAATGTTGTAATTTGACTGGAGTGTTCACATTGGTGCAGGCGTGCGCTGAGCGAGACGAGCAGTACAAGCCCGTGCCCATCATCCAAGTGACGCAAAGAGTTATCCACGTGGAAGACATTTCAGAATCTCCACCCCCTCCTCCCGCTGAGGTGGAACCATTTAGCAGTAGACAGCATGAAGCCTTCAATGGTAGCAGCAACAAAGAAACTCCCTCAGCCGGAGACTCCAACCTCAGCCTCCCCCCCAGTGTACTTGCCGGCGAAGATTCTGTGGACAGCAAATCCTCTCTTCGGTACACCAGCCTCAGGTCTCCCATGAACGGAGCTGAAGGAATATCTCTGCCGCCTGGCAGCGGTCAGTCTTCATCTATTTTCCCGCTCTCTGGAGAAGATATTTTCCCTAAGCAGACTTCGTCCCTACTTCCTCCCTGTGCTCCCGCGCCTGCACCTGCAGCAGCAGACAAGACGGATTACAGTTCCGATTCTGATGGAGGTGACCAGCACTTCGACAGCGGTATGCCTGAGCCGGAGCATCGGGACGAACCTCCTGTCCCTGGTGAGCATTTACTCGTGTTTTTTACGATGGGTAATCTATGGTTAATAAGCACTGTATTTATAGCGACTGTTTCGTGGTGATGCTAATTGTGTATGGGCTGTTATTCCTCTTTTATTATTGATCATGTGTGTGAACTTGTATGACTAAAGTTCACTGTACTTATGCTATTATGTTTAATATCTTGTTTTCTAGCTTCATGATGCTCGGATAATTTTAATTGCTAGTTTCCTCTCTTTTTAATGCTCGTTTTGAGTTTTCGGAGCATTTTAGTGACACCTTCAATGGTTGTGTTAAAGTTTCATTGGTGTTTTTTGTACTTCAGAGAAGAGCGAGCCAGCTCAACAGCAGCCCCCTAAGAGGAAGAAGCTGGACATCAAGGATGTCTTCAACCAAGATGACGAGGACGTGCCCGCGAAGAAGAGGAAACTTCCTCTGCCGGGTGAGTGAGGGGGCTTAGTGTCACTCAGGAAGTGGTCGTCCTTACGGTGATACAAGAATTATTTGCTTTGAGATCGATTTCAGAGATCTGTTTGAAGGAGTTTCATGAGTGACATGGATGTGCTGACGAAGTTGAACTCGTCCACCAATAAAGCGAAGTAATAATTTTTATTAGATGCTGCTAAGCGTCCCAGCACCTGAGTTTAGTTATGATAGTACTGTTAGCTCCATCTCAGAACTTGTTCTCGCATGTCGATATCCACACTAACTTGCTCATGGAATTTTCTAGAAGGTATAGTTAAATCAAGGGTGAATTATTTAATTTGGCATTCTTGAACAGTTTTGATCAGTGTTTACTGTTCATTAAATCCTTTAATATGTGCTTGATTTAGACGCTGATTATTTTTTCCAGGCAAGGACAGATTATCAGGTAGTCTTGGTGGCAAAGAGAAAGGCGGCGAAGACAAACGCCGTAACATCAAGAATCTCATCGACAGAATACCTACCACCAAGGAAGAGCTCTTCGCTTACCCCATCGACGCCTCGCTTGTCAACAATGTGAGTTATTTCCGTGTGCTCCTTCGTTGATGCTATAGTGGGCTGCTTAACTTAACAGTAATGTGAGTTGATGTATTTATTTGTCAAATAGTGCTTTGTGACTCTTTGAGTTCAGGTCTCTCTGTATACTAATAGCTCAGAGAGCACTAGCAAACTTCAGAACCTCCACATGTCTCCACAGGGAAAAATTCCCGTATTAGAAAAATGCTTTCTCAATAGAAAGCTCTACTTCTGAGGAGAATTTGGGTGTGTTTTTACTATATTTGGGTGTGAACACCTTAGACCAGGTGAGACCAGGTCACGTGCCATCCTTCTCTCTAGAAGAGTATGGGTGCGGGTGAGAATAGCCGTCACTTCGTTTGGTGAGAGGAAAGCCCAAGGAAGTGCCGGGCTCTGATGCGTCAGGCCTAAGGTGAAGCTCCTGCCTCGGGAGGTACACTGAAGGGGGTTGTTTTTCAGTGTATCTTAGAAACGTAACGACTCTGGGAGAATGAACAGGTACTCAGAGTTGTTCATATAACTTTGGGTGCAAACTATAACTTCGAGAAATTAATTTATAAACTGAACTTTAAACCGAACATGAAAGTGAAACTTATGTGATACGCTAATTGTGAACAGGGTATATGAAGAAAGTAATGTGAACTTGCATGACCGCGTCTAGGTGGAATGTATATTTCTTAGAACTAATGTATCTCTAATCAGCTTCATTGCTGAAATCGACTGAGGTGGCTGTGGTAGTAATCCGAGGAAATAACCTGCAATGATTATGTATATGTATCTACATGTACATATACGTATCTGTATATATATAATAACGGAGATCATCCTCATAATGACATGTAAGCCGATGACATGTGTGTGTATAAATGGTTCTTGTATCCCTCCATTTCATCACGGGCTTCACCAAACGAAATTGCCAGTTTTCACTCAAAGAGCTCTAAAATTGCGGAAATACATTACATATGCAATGTGTGTGCTTGTTTTAAAGTAGCTAATCAGGAAATAGGTACAAAATTGCAGAAGGATATTTGTCTTTTAGCCAATTTTCAGTTCATGCTATGTATAGGTCTTCGTTTGATGTAGGCTAGGTATATATTTCCATCTGATATAAGAGTAAATAGTAAACGTGAGTCGGTATGCAGGTGCTGATGGAGAAGAGGATCCGGCCGTGGATCAGCAAGAAGATCGTCGAGTATATAGGAGAGCCCGAGCCCACCCTGGTCGACTTTATCTGCTCTAAGGTGCTGCTCGGCTCTGAGCCCGAGAGTCTGCTCAACGATGTACAAATGGTGAGTGGTTTGGTGCTCCTTCCTACAATTGCCTGCTGATTTTCATGCGTAATTGATTTAGTTGTGAAAGGTAATCCGTGCACTGTAATGTGCTTTCAGTCAGCGGTTTCTGTGTTCATATCTTTGCAAATTATACTTAAAATCGACCATTGATGGGTGGAAACTGTTCATGGATTATTTGAATGTAATTTGAATGGTATAGAGAGTAGACACAGCTTTTCTTCTAATCATCAGCTGTTGGTACATTGTAATTGCTGATAATGTGCATGTTTGACTGCTAAAAGTCTGTTGTCAGTAGCAGATAATGTTCTTTGTAGACCTCCAACGCAAAAACAGTTGTTAAAAATTGTGTGCTGAGAGAGGTGCTTTGGGCGAGGTGCAGCATGTTTTAATTTTGAGTCGTTGGAGCTTGACCATTGTCGAGAAGAAAATTCAATTGATGAGAAACAGGTTTAAGTGAAACCCCTTTCTTTGGATGTGAGGTGCTTACCTTAATTGACAGCATGAAGGCCATGAAGAAGGCCATATCATTCATCTTCTTAGACACAAGTTGAGGCAAAGATAGGAGCTTTGTGGGAGTCATTGTCTGTTCGGGGTGCATGGAGGCTCACTGAATGCTAGGGGGTTGATGTGATGGTACAGCTCGTCAGAAGAGGGCGAGGCGCGTTTGGTTCCTGGTGCAGGAGGACCGTAGCTGGGCCTGTGCTGCCTCAGCCTGATCCGTCATGCGTGAGTGGATCGTCCAGTGTGAGAGATGTTCGAGTTCTTGCTTGTGCTCATCCCGTTGCTTCGTTTTCCTTTCTTCCGTCAAAGCATTGTTTTGCGTAGGATTTTCTGCGTATTTTTGGCAATTATTTCTCTTTTATGAAAACGTTTTTTATAACGTGCTTTTTATTTTTGTCTTTAACTTTCATTTTAATAATTTTCTATTGCAATCAATGTTTTTCTGCGATGTTAGGGAGTATTTTATTTTTGTTCATCCTCGTTCGCGCGTATTTAGGCTACACGTTACTGCATCTATTCTATACTGACACTTGTTACCTCATTTTAGAGCGTGTTTTCGTCGATTTAAATTTTGCTTTCCATTTTGACGACCATCTCATTTCATTTTATTCTTGATTTTTCTTGCATCAATAAAATAAGTTCTTTATTTTCATTCTAATATCTCTCGGTTGCCGTACATTTTCCATTTTCCTTCTAGTACGATTTTCTTGGGCAGGTTTTGGACGACGAAGCTGAAGTTTTCGTCGTGAAGATGTGGCGTCTTCTCATTTATGAGATCGAGTCCCAGAAACAAGGACTTGGCAAGTCTTAATTTTGCGCCTCTTCCTCTACGAGATTGAGTCCCATAAGCAGTGACTTGGCAAATCCTATATTCTGTGGTTTACCAGCCATCGAAAGTGTACTACACTCTCTTGTACAATTCTCTGATCCTCCTTTCCTTGTGAGGAAGCGTACTGAAGAAGGTATTGCGTACTTTCGTGACGCACTAGTATGTTAACTGCGTAAAGCTAAGCACTTTTGTTGTATTGAGCGTGTGACGCGTGCTTGAGACGTGCGTGTGGAGCGCACGAGTGTGTGAGGTACAGTGCAAGGGGTTTCTTGTGCTTTTGAATCAGCGCTAGTAAAACATTTATGTAGCTGTTCTGGGAGCAAAAAGTCTTAGTACCAAGTGCGGGCCTGATAAGGTTGTCTAAGAGAAGTTTATCTAGCAAAATACTACGTGATCGCAAAATCACGGGACTATAAACTGGCGTCTCTCAGTGTGGGTCAATTATTTATTCCTTGGCAGTGGGGTTGGAAGTCTCGTATTTGACGTAATTAAGGTTTTGTTACTCAGGCTCTAATTGTAGCACTAATATTTGTATCTGTTCAGCTGAGATCAAATACTGGTATTATATTTGAATAAAAACTTGTAATTAAATTGTGTAGAATCACCTTATTAAATTTGACGTGGAGCACTTGATTTTTATTTATTTCATTTTTTGTGCCCTGGATATATATTGGTATATTTTTTGGATGACATTGGTGCGTCACGCAACTATTTTTTTTACCTGTGAAGGTCGATGTATAAATTCGTTTCAATGCCGGTGGTTGTCATCGTTTATGATAAAATTTATTCAGTAGTTGAAGCCATATCATATTCCATTTATTTAAATTGCGTCATCGCATCCGAGTATAATTGTGATAGATTTCTTCTCTGGGAGTAAGCCAGTTAGGCTTTGTCGAAAGTCAGAGTTCGAATCGTCCGACACATTTGGTGGTGTCGCCATTTTGGAGCGAGCCAAATTGTTGCAGTTCGACTTGGTGGCTGTGCTCCCACCGCTAAAATCTGAGGTCAAGTCGTTAATAAATTGTAATGCGGGAGCATCTGATGAATGGGAATTGTAGGAAAAATTGACGTTTGGGAAAGCTATGATGAGTAGTGATGTAAAAATAATCCAACTCTTACCATGACCTTTAATTAAGAGTGAAAGAGGGTTCCTTAATCGAGGCAATTCATTGTCCACAGTTGGACATTTTCGTCCTTGGGAAGTCACGTAGAATGTTCCATAGAAGGCGCTGAATTTGAGATTTTGAAGAACCCAGAAATGCGTGTAGATTGCATCCACGTAAACATCTAAGAGATATTGTTATCCATACCTAAGCAGGAGACATAAATTGGAGATGTGCTGAATACAACCATGCTTATGAAACTTAGTTTCAATTATTCACCTTTCAAATTTCGCGCTCTTTATGGAACACTCAGTTCCACCTGCAACTACAGTAGAAAACTTTACCGTTATTGGTCCACACAGCTCTCCTTAAGTACCTCTTGCGGCATCGAAGTGGCATTGATTTTGGTTCTGGTATTTTAATTTGATGTCTAGTAGTTTGATCTAAAAATGCATACATCGTCGTAATTGAGATTGTCTATATGAGTTGGTCTGATTGAGAAGAGCAAATTTTTCTTTGTGAGTAAAGGTGTTCTTTTTGTTCAACTGATTCCTAAATGTATTTATTCCCCTCTCGTACCCTCTCCCAATCAAGGGAGAACCAAGTTAGCTCAGCAAAAAAATACAACTCTAACCACGGTTCCTTCATACGGGGCTCAAAATGCCGATGTTTTTCGATACTGGTGAACAATACAAGAAGTTGAGCTTCATTTTACATCGTGTGTAGCCGAGCAATTGCAACGCTGTTCCCGTCATGTGTGTGGTCAGGTCCCTATATCATTAAAAAAATTAACATTGCTGGGGAAAAATTAACTGCTTAACTCGTACGTGACTTTGTAGATATGTTGAACGTGTTATGAATATCTCGCTCTTTCGTTGAGGGCTGATTATTAATGAAATTCGGGCTTCATTTATTAGGTTAGTTTATTTTCAATTTGGTAATGCATTTGCGCTTCTAATACTTTGGTAGCGTGCGTCATTTTAAGTAAAAATTGAATTACTGTTCATATTTCGATCTCCCACATGACGTACTTTCTAGAAAGCTGCGAAGTAATTTGTAGAAAGTTAAGGTGCAACAGGAGATTCCATTCAAACCGAATCCAGACTTTTTATTGACGCAGCATGCACCATGTCATTATTAGTCACATAATAAAAATTCTGGATTTCGAACTTATTTTTATTCATTGATTCTGCTCCAGTTGTGTTCTATACCTTGTTAGTAAGCAGCAACTTGTGCTAGCGTAAAATATTCCAAATAGCCCTAACGACGAACCTAAGTTGTTTTGTTCCCATCCGTATCTATCTTCCTATGATCTGTGAGTAATTTATTGTTCGCTGGGTGTACGTTGATTTCCTGCTTAGAAATATCTTTTACAGTTTTAGAGAAAATTTTGTGTGCTATATTTACGTTCTTCGTAAGTAAAAATGTATTTATGGTTAGAATTTGATGGAATTTTACTGGGAAAGTCAAAATAGCGGGAAAATTATGGGATCCAAGCTGCTCAAGTGTAAATGGTACTTTAGCACACACACATTTGACCGTTCATCACACGAACAACGTCAATGCTTCCTTTTGCACTTGTGAGTGCGCCTGCGCGCTTGACCTCGAGGCACGAAATGGAGACCGCGTGCGTGTACAACGCTCAGCTGCTCACACGATGTTGAACGGTCGACTTGAGCTGCACGTCTCAGCTCCTGGTGTCGGATTTTCCCTCAACAAATTTTTCCTCATTGTGTTCAGCGCACGTTGGAAGGGAGGCTGTTGGTGTGCCAAATGGGTACATGCGCATTTAAATGTATTTTATTTTAACGTTAGGAAGAATTTTATATTTTGCCTTCAATTGCCACTGCCGGGCATTCAGTTGTTAACCTTAGTATGTTTGGGTAAAGAAAAATGTGTGAAGGTAGAATTGTACCGACTTTTGTAATTTGAAGTACCGATGTCGCGCGCACCCGTGGAGGAAGACTGGCTGGAAGGAGCTTCTTGATCATCGGAGTCAGGGTGCACATCAGGCTTGTGCGTAGCTTGCTGCCGTAAGATAACCAACGCTTCCTGAAGTCGTGGATAAGCATAGCTTTGTTGTCAGGTCATTGCGATACTTCTTCCTCTTCTATCTCTAACCCTTCTTCTCTTCCTCGTTTACTTTTCTTTATACTTTTTTCCTTTCCTCAGACCATTCCAATTTTCAAATTGGTCCTTCACCCTTTCTCATCGCCAGATGACGAAGGCCTGCCTCGATCGCTCGCTCGAAAGCGATACAGGTCTCCTCTTCCTATTTCATTCTCATATTGCTTGAGATGAGTACTGTCAGTCGGAACTATGGTTGTTAATTATTTACCATTGAACAGCAAATTTTTCTACAGGAATTTATCAACTCGTGTTCAACACATGAAAGTATGGCTGGTAGCAGTTGTTTAAAAAAGCTGTTTTATTCCAGGTCTAATTCGTAACTGCGCGGTCTGTTGCTTGCACACGTGCTGGCGTGACGGGTGCTGTGCCCACTGCCCTCGGAGCGCCTTTGTATGCATGGCTGCTGCTGCTGGAAAATTTTCAGCGCATTTTGATTAGGACAATCGCTATCGTCTGTTTGAGGAAAATTATTGCTGAAGGTATACTTCAAATTTTGTAAAAAGGTGTAGCTATCTTTAGGGTTCTATGAAAAGCTGAGTGAAATGGAAATTTATTATTACCCTGACTCAAACTCTTTCGTAAGAGATGAATCACGTACCTCTTATACGTTATACGTGCTGGATCGAACTTTGATATCCTCACGTTCTACGTTTTAGTTCTCGAGTTCTCAAAAGAATGTTTTAAAAATAACAAATAGTTAAGAAGTATATCTGAACTTTTTATTATTTTTAAAACAGTATCATTTGAGATTTTCTGCGCGATATAGGCTTTGCCCCTGAAGCGCTAGCAACTTTTTAGCACTGCCACTACCACTTAGTTCTCGAGGCTACATTAATTTGTTAGCCGAAGCTTAAATAATTTTGAACATTATTACCGTCCAATGTCAAGATTAAAAACGAACTATTCTAATTTAACTTGAAATAAACACAGTGCGAAAACCGTCGTATTTCTGCACAATTAAACGACATAGATAAAAAGTACACGACTGTGGTGGAAGGTCAAAAATTCTACCTCTTGAATGCTGCAAACCGCAGTAAAGCTTGCTAAACCCAGGCGAGACAATGTTATCACACCTGTTATCTTCGTAGTTGACTGTATTTTTTCTGTGACCTATTATTTTCATGAGCTCAAACGCCGTTGACCAGCACATTATATTCTCGAATAAAATGTGTTCGAACACTCTACAGGGATTTTTTTTAGAAGATTATCCAAGTCTCCGAATTTTTAAGACCTCCAAGCATTTCATACGTATCGAATAAATGCACTAGCTCTAAAACCGGCCTGAAGATTTGACCGAGTAAAATTTGATGAAGTGTGTATCGAATAAAATTTGTGAGTTGAGATATAATTTTTTCGTTCTGCTAATAACAGAGATTCAAAGTATCATTATGCACCCAGATCTGAACAGAAGATAATCATAATTTCTCGTTTGAAGACTAGAATTTCAACACGTGCTGTATGAGATTTATTTTGGAGTGACTGAATTTTTTTTCAACTTAAATATGAAAATATATCCGTGTCTGCTTACCGTGCTCCCAAAACTGCGTCCCGGGTTTTGAATCTCAAAACCGGATTTTGCATTGGTGTTCCGTAATAGCTTAAGAGCTCCGTCAATGCTGTTTTTCTGGCATTGATAGCCCTTATAGCATATTTTCGTTATACTAATGTAGCATGTTTTGATTTTCTCATTTTTTTTCATATTTCATTTAATCTTTTCTCTTCTTCACAGTTTTCCTTGCTGCACTCGTTTTTTTCTTTCATGTTGCATTCGTATCTACTTCTCTATCTTAATTTACGTATATTTTTACTATAAATATGTCATCTGATTAGCCCATACTTGCAAAATTACGATAAAGTTTAGCCCAAATGTATATATGAGGTTTTATACATCAGGTATGAGGCGTTTGTCTTACCGGTAAAATCAATTGTGACACTGAATTTTTTTATGTATTCACAGATGAGTGTCAGACAGTGTAATTAGTGATGCATGATAGCTAACAGAACTGCTTGCTTGTTTTATGAATACCTATATCTTTTTGGGTATTTTAATTTTTGGAAGAAAATTTTGAATAGGTATCATTTATTTAAAAGATTTTATAGGTTTCCTGATTGTTCTGTACAATAATTCACTTTGTTGTACTCCTCAGGTAGTATATGATTAGGAAATAGAGTTATAGTAGTTGGTTGAATTTATCTAATATCTATCCTAGGATATGAGTCTGAGAACATGCATCCCCATGGGGGCACTGGTATGTGACCTCAGCGATAGCTAGGCCTTTGAGAATTCTGTCATGCCCACTCTACTTCTTTCCAGTTTCATGCTTTCTTAGCTAATTATTTTATCTTTTCTTCTTCTTCTTTCTCATCTTACTGTTTCTATGTGTAGGGAATCTTGAGTAAGAACAAATGTGTGCATAAATTCTAAATTTTCTAAAAATCACACTAAATGTTTTTTTGGTAAATGTTTACTTTAAGATAGCCATCACAGAAATTTTAGCAATACTGGCATTTTTTGCATTCTGAAATGGTGATGAATGAAGGGTAATTAATTAGGTTACTAAGGTTAGATAAAGTTAGAGAAGGTTTTGATATATTAAAATAGAGTAGGTTGAGTTAGGAAAGATTTTTTTTACATATAAATGTAGGACTTCAAATGTGATAAATGAAACTTTCTGTAAATTTATCATCATTTCAAAATATATCAATTTGCATTGGGTTTCCCATTCATATTTGAAGGAAATACGAATGTAATAGCTGCTTTAATGTGAAAATTAATAATCTCTTTATTTTGCTCTCTTGAGATCAATCACCTTAGGTGTGGCTAAGAAGCTTCACATCAACTAATAATAATAATAATAATAATAATAATAGTCATAATAATAATAAAAATAATTTTGTTGTGCTGTCATTTTTCCATGCCCATCTAAGTTTCATTGATTTACCTATTGATAACTAAAAAAAGTTACATTTTTTCCAAATATGCAAACAGCTCAGTTCTTGTAAATGATTAGAGATTCTATATCAAGCTATAGCTTCAAGAAACAATATGTGATTTTTATCATGATGATCTTTCTCAAATTATAACTTCTAGGCCTTGATACCTACTATAGTAATGATGACATTTCTAACTCTTATTAAAGAAATATGAAGCATGCTTAGCTGGGGTTGTCACATAGCAATGTTTTGCAATCATTGATTTTCCAGTCTAAAGTTGCTTCAAAGATGATTAAATATGTTCCTAAATTAGTAGGTGTGTAATTGATGCTTGTTCAATTCTCAAAAAACAAAATTTTTCTTTAATCCTCATTTTACATTTTGTTTAAGAAAAGTTAAATCAAGAATGTCATCTGTATCGGCTACATTACTGCTGTTACGGGTTCCTGTACTAACCCGCTATTTGGTAAGTCAAATTGTTAATTTTTGTTGTTGTTAGTGATGATCAACAGTTGTCAAATCCTTGACTTTGGGAACATCAGTGTAAATTCAACCAAACACACTGAAACCTCAACTTAAGAACATTCCTCCACTGGTAAGAAACTTGCCCTTTGAACAAAGTTTTCAAGTTTGTATGTTTAATAAAACTCTCATGTGAAGATTGGCTTATTTCACGAACAGAAATAAATTTTCTGACAATTTTTTTCTCATGGCAATTTTTGTGAGAAGAGAATGTTTATGAGTTGGAGGTCCACTGTCTATGTAGATGTTGTCAGTTGAATTACCTACAATTTTCTAATGCTCACACTCATTTGCTGCTCTAATTTTAATTATCTGGAAGAAGACATGAACTGATGGTGACCAGTAATCTCAAATGGATTGAGGCTCACAGTGATCAAATACTGAGGCTGGTACTTAGCAGATAGGTATTAGTATTATACCAACTTTATCATGACTGAAAATATATCTATCTGTAGTTAGCCTATTGGCTGTGGCTATAATATTTATATAGGTAGAGTTTTTTCTATCCTTTGCATTAGAAGTAAGTCAATAAACTGGGCTTTTTGTTCTAGCCGCCCATATCTGATGTTGATTATTTATTTTGTAGGGGCTAAATTGTGAAGACAGCATATGTCTGTTTCTGAATCCCAAGCTAGGTATTTTATCACTCTTTCTTCCCATTATGTTGTGAGCAACAACTGCTGGAAGGTTGGTATCTGGTTCGTTTATCATATTTTTATTTTTGTGATTTTAAATATGGTTATGAAAAATATATTCTGAAAGTTGTGGTAGGTATCTTTTGATGCATTTTATTTATTTTAGAGATTGTATAAAACTAAATGTCAAAACCCAAATTATAAACCATAGATGTCATTGTAGATGCTGCTGTCAAGCTATGCAGATTGTATTTTGTTGTACGCAAATATGCGCACAACAGATTTTATTGCATATTTTATTTTGTTGTCCATGAGAAAAGCGAAAAATTATAGCCAAAATTTGAATCTTTTTGTGACAATGTCTTTATTGGTAATATATAATGTATCTAAATATGTGTAGATCTTCAAATTGTTCATCTTTTTTCAAACCATTTTTCCAAACTAACAATTATTAGTATTTTGGCACGGTATCATTCGATTTTACAGCATTTACGCGAGTGGATCAAGCATTATCGAGACGTATTATTTATGAAAGCGTAGTTTGAACATTGAACACGGTCGCAGTACATTCCCTGCTTAAAATGAACGCAGTTGCGCGGAAGACTTTGACCAGTTCTTTGAAGCGATGGTAGCTCTCTGACATATCCTGGCAGCCTTGCGGAAATTATCTCCATAGGCGACAAATTGGCTTTCGGCCGCTCTCAGATTTTGGCAGTAGTTGTCTCGGCAACAACGTTCGTCCCTAAAGCGGACTTGGCGACCGAGCCACTGACCAGTGAACTCTACGAATATCGTCAAGGTACTGTGAAAAACTTCGCCGATTTATGAAAGGGTTGGTAGGGATGCTTGCATTCTCAAGTGGAGAAAGCTAGTCGCTCTCTGGTTGAGAGCTTGAGACCAGTTCAACTACCAACACTCCAGCAGTGGTGCGCACAACCTTAGCTAGGGGAGGGAAGGACTTTCATCATTTTGCACGCCCTGGCCACACTGGACTGCCACCGTTTTGTCAGAGCGGCAGGTCCACCTGTGCCCTGCTCAACACATGATAACTAATTTCTTGTTCGTCAAGGTTTAAGGGGACCTTCACAGCGAAAATGGTCCAACAATGGGATCTTTGGTTTTATAGTGGAATTTGCTCCTTGGGTGGGGGCGAACCTCCAATAGAAAAATGAGAGTCCTGGGTGCACAGGAACCCCCTCAAAAAGGGGGTCAATGCACCCCACTCCAGGCCTTTTGGGTTTGGGTAAATATTGAAAGTTGAGC
>VOMN01102751.1:0-33857 GCA_014899125.1 Orchestia grillus
AACACATATTGGTGCAGGCATGTGTCACCCGCCACACCGCCGCTGCGGTGTGTTCCATTGGTGCACCCGCCACAACCAACACATATTGGTGCAGGCATGTGCATGCACGTACTGGAAATCGCATTTATCACGACCTGCTTTCGAGTAGACTCTGATGTTGACGTAAGAGGACTAAATTAACTCTACACTACAATCTCCCCTATCAAACTGAGTTTGGAACTGGCCATTTTTTCGAGCACATCGTCTCTCGAAATTACACCCCCGGACTTTATCACCTCAGATTACATATCAAATACAATCATGATTTCTCAACCTGTAAAAATAATCAAGTTCTACAGCTGTCACAACACGGCCATCCGTGCAAAATCAAACCATCACCATTCGCGCAATTTAAACCGATTCGAGAACGTGTATTCCTGTATGAAGAACGTCTTCATTTCCAGAGGATCAACCAGATTTTTTTATACATTTTATTATTCCAGAATGTACTCTAAATAACTAGGCTCTACGGACCCATCCGTACATTTGTCTTTTGCAACTTCCAAACCAGAAATCAGACCAATGAATGCAGATATAAATAGGTTTTAATAGTCTGGCATCGCAACACCAAGAGCCGCAAATATACCAAATAACGTGCGAACAAATATACCAAATAACGTACAAACAAATATACCAAATAACGTGCGAACAAATTTACCAAATAACGTACAAACAAATATACCAAATAACATACGAACAAATATACCAAATAACGTACGAACGTTGGTAGCCAGAACTTCAGAGGACTGTAATGAGACGGGCCCCGCTGCGTTGAAAGCAGACATCGAATATCACCCCCCAGCGATGCCTGCTTGCCGGGGCCCCGATCAGATAGCCTGGCTCTTCATAATAAATGCGTCAAACCGAGAGACCCCGGCCAAAGAGGCGATGAACATCAAAGAACCTCGATTTCGATGAGAGTCTTCTTAACATTCGTATTAAAGCGGAACAAATTTTTCATGCGCGCGATGCAAAGGCAAAGAAATTAGATTATCTCTAGCTCGTATTTCATAGGCTCCTGCTCTTTACTGTTTGATATGCAAGTCATTTACGGAAACTGGCTTTGGTGCGCCTCGCAATTTCCGACCTTTTACTTGCAGCGGGTCACCGCAGAGAAATGTGATGACATAATGAACCTTAGGAGCTCCCTTCCACGCAACTTCTAAAATAGCTTACTTTCGATTTGGGTCTGAATTTAGCGTTTGAAGGTTGACCTCAATTTTCTCTTAAGATGCGCCGAATAATTTTACTTAAATTTTTTAGCGTTTGAAGTTGAAAATGAGCGGCGTATGTAGGTAGTAAAATTTTTTAAGCAAGCTATTGGAAATTGTAGAACGACAAAATTTCAAATGCGTTTGTCTTTTTTTTCAGATTTCCCAATTCCCTTGGGACTCTAAGATGAACTTTGACGTAACAGGCACTCAGTTTCGTGCGTCCCTCAAGTTTTGAGGAACATGGTTTCGATGGTTGTCACAGGATTGGCTTTCTTTGTTACACTCGCGGTCATTTTACAGCAGTAGCAATAGTCTACCGTTGTGCATGACGCCCCTCATTTCATCGAGACAAAAATAATTCCTAATGGCTCACAAAAGAATTCCAGTCGCCATTATATTGCTTCCTAAATTAACATAACATTGTTCGTGTTGTAGTCATAGTCAGCAGGATATTTTATAGACGCTAGTAACATTGTTCTAACGGTTGTCACTAGAAAATTTCCCTAAGCTCCATTACCATCCTTACGACTGCACCTCCTACCACAACACATTCTTGACCCTGAGCGAGAAACGGCAAGCATTAGAACTGCATATATTTACTCAAAGGTGAAGAATAAACTCACCCCAGACAGATCATGTTTCCTCGACTATACAGTATTCCAGGCCGCTGAAGTTCTATAGACGCCAATTTGAAATCATACTCGTATTGTTTTCCGAACCTCGTGTTGTGGTATTGCCTTCATATTTTTTATCCTGATGTAAACGTTCTCGTTGATTGATGACATATCAATGTTTGTAAAATTAAATCCAGAATTTCACGCAACTTATATTACTAAACAAGAGCTTGCATACTTTCAGGGCTAAACTTGATGTATTTGATGCAAATAGAATAATTTGTATTTACCTCCTCGTGCGTCATGCACTTCAAAGTGAGTTTTTCATTTGGTTTAGAAAACGAATGTTCTCAAGAGATGAAAACCAATTTGTGTAATGCAAGCTTGTTTTCAAAGAGGATGAGATCAGAATTGTTCGTCGAATGTTAGACACAAAATTACTCAAGCGTTGAAGCTTAAATTTCCATTCACTTAAAAAATATACTGTTTCTACTGATAATATATGATCAACCATATTGACCAATGACAATAAATTCGTTTGCCCAGTGAAAGGATCTGTAACAGTAACATCCACTTTCGTTATGACTGCAATGTTCTCCCGTTTTTTACCCTCACTCCTTCTTTGAATAAATATTCGACTTGAAAATATGAATAAAAAACGCCTATTTGTAATTAGTTTAAAAGAACTAAGTTATTTTCGATTACAATGGGAATAAATTTGAGTTAGTACTCTCAAATGCTGAAGTCAAGTAAGTCATATTGTAGACATGTTGAAAAGCTGGGCTAGTCGAACATCTCGGCGGTGTCACCGCAGCAGATGTTATGATAAAAAACCTCATCATCTTGCGTGAAATATCTGAACATTTCATAATTCGAACAAATAGAGCGAAGAGTACAAGTGTTTCTTTCACGCATGTGAAGCCCTCGACTTACGAGGCACATTAGTTGTGAGGGGCAACGCATTTAGGGAGGAAGCAAATATATTCTCAGCATTTTACTCCCGAAGCGCCTCATGGAACCATTGCCAACATTCCTTTCAAGTCTCCGATGTCGTAAGATTAGCTACGACTTCTTGTCACCGAATTAGTGGGGTACCCACTTCCCGATCGCGGCCTAAAATATCTTCATAAAGAACGACTGGCTTCAGAAACGGTCGGCTTTTAACATTCCAACCGTGAAAGAAAAAAAAACTCGAATATATTAGAGCAGCTTTTAAATCTGGGGTGTGGGCGGAGAAATTATTAACGGGTCTCTTACCTAGTTACCTACAATGCGGCGTCCAATTGCCCAGTAACAGGCAGCATTTGCCCATCCAACCACACGTTTGCACTCCACGCACAAGTATACGTATATTCAACGAGGGATTCAGACTGCAATTCACATTTCGTCGTTTGGTTGGGTTAGTAACCGATTTGGCGAGAGCTTACCTGTAAGGAGGAACTCGCGACGATCGCTTCAGTCAACTTTTGCACCCGTTACATCCCAATGCGACAATGCGCACTCTGGTACAGTCAATTTACCTAGCTGAAATGAGAAATTGTGCCGTTTGACAAACGTTAGTTTGTGTTTATCTTTATGTAACCAAATTTTACTCTTGTCTTATTCCTGGGTTAGAACCATAAATTATTTCCCATTCCATGGAGTTGCAACAAAATGAAAAAAAAATAATAATGGTACTAGAACTTTGTTTTTATTGGTAGGTTAAAGAAGTGTCTAATTTACCTTTCTTCAATATAATACCATTAGTAAACATAGTACTGCATACTCCCAAAAAAAAGCTCGTTCGAATAATGGACATTATCTATCGTTTTACAGTGAAAAAAGTTAGGAAATAACACTTGAGTGCCCTAAACAAAAGTCACGTTACGCAGGTATGAAGTGCGATCTCCGCTAGCGTAATCTGACGGACGCCAGGCCTTCTGGTCAGAGCTACTCCGGTAATAAACAGAGTGGTACAGTAAATCATGTTTCTTTTGAGGGAGTCAAAATTAAACAGTTTATAAGATTCAGTTGATTGAATTATGGGAGTTTTAAACAGTTTAAATTTACTTCGCTTAACCAGAGACATTAATGGTTCGCAGTCTTATAAGCTTATCGAAATCAACGTTATTTAACCTTGAATTATGCCCTATGAATCCTCGTTCTTCTTTAAAGTATCATAATGAGTTCTAGGAAAAAATAATTTGCTTCAGATAACTTCTGTATGACTATTTTGAATTTAGTTAGATTCAGTAAGCATCGGCTAGAAGATCTGAAAATAAATATCATCGTGAAGCTGGACTAGGCAAAGCACCCAATACAAACCATAAAAAATCCCCGGCAGAACAGGCACAGGATACCACAATTAGAATCATAAAAGTAGGAGACTTCCCCTTAGTTCTGAACAACATATAACGATGTGTTTTTTCTTTCTATTTCAGAGATGATCAAAAGTTCTTTCACGGTTGTGGTTCCTCTTCTTTACATCAACGAGCTTGGACAAAAACACGTTCACAGTCTTCTGGTTATTTAAAGAGCGCCAACAGAGACTCGTGCGGAGAGCATCTCGCAGAATCGAGGGGAGGAAAAGCTCTGGCCGGCTGTAGGCCTCTGCAAGGCAGGGCTCTTGCGCCCTCATTCAGTTACTTTTGCGTTGTATTATAAATCAATAAATGTCATGGGTATCTTGAAACACTCATGTACACATGCAGTAGTGCCCTCGTATTTTGATGTTTTACGTCTTGGTCATTCGCCACCGATATTATTTACCGTCTCTAAACAACTGCTTATTCACGAGACAAATGGACGAACACACTGAACATTTACGCCTAGCGTCAGCACATTCATCATAGTCCGCGGTTTTCGCTGCTCACATTACCGTAAAAACCTGCCCAAGTCCTGCACACCTCATGCGATATTTCCGAGTACGCATGCCCTCCTAAAAAAATTTCTCGATTAACTCGGCTACAAACCACCCTCTGAAGATCATAAATGTTTATTTTTTTGAACGGTTCATTGCAGAACTGTTTTCTAACGGTCTCTTAAGAATGCCTGGGTTTTCCGGTGCAAGAGGCGTGAGAACATTTGGAGCAGAGCGTGTCGGAAGAGCGTCGTCGCACGCTCCGTTCGTCACTGTGCAGCTCCCCTCACGCCACCGCGTGCCGCCCGCAGCAAATACCGAGAACGCGGGACGAAATTATGAACGGTTTCTGTTATGATCATTATGTCACAAATTAATTAATATTTACGACTAGTGCAGCTCGCCGAGGCTGGCCGGCCCTGCCAAGCGATGCTGCGAACACGAGAGGAGTGTACGGGAAGAAGATGATGGAGATCGATTAAAGACTTCTGCAGAATAGATAAAAAATATGACATAGTACCAGCTCTGTAGTGTCGACTCTGACTTATTGAACTGGTCTTTTTGCTGTCATCCATTATCTGATAGCCAATTCTGAGAATCCTGGCGAATTGATGAAATAAGAGACCCTCGAAAAAGTGAACATTCATGTCCTGCTTCTACACTTTCATGCTTGAATAATTTGTAATTCAGTTACTATTCATCGCTAAATAACTGGTTAATTAGTTAGTTAATTTACAAAAAAAATTAATGTATTCATTACAGTGAACCTACGTAAGGCTTTTAGTTTTAATTCAAGGCCTCAGAGCTTTGGATATTTTCCCATAGTATAAAGGAATCGCTTTTGAATTTATGCAACACATTTTCCACTCAGATCTCCGTGAAGAATATCCATATTCAAGGTACACGGAATGATTTTTTTTCTGTAGGCAATGAACTATTCATCACGTCCCTGGTGTTCCTTTACCGCTCAGATTTTCTCTGTTTGATGTTCCATAGTGACCTTGGTGTTTATGAAATGTCTATTCGCGAACATGCAGAAACTGTAAAAGTTTTACCACTGATAAACAGATATTGAGAAAACGCTCTTAATTTTTCAAAAATTAATTCTATTCCGCATAGGATCGCCCTCACTCGTGTTTCGATGCCATTCCGCAGTGTAAAGCCCTGCCATTTATTTCAACTTCTTGTAGATATAACCCTCCCTTCATGCTAGACTACTTAAAGCTAAAGATTTCTGCGAACGAAAACTCCCCACAAAACAGCAGCTTTTCCGTATCCATGTGCAGTAAATAATATAAACTGGTAATTTTTTCTAAACCTCACGAATTATGTTTTCAGGGAAAGCTCTCTTTCGTACTGAAGAATATTAAATTCATACGATTGAAGAAAATTTTTTGCTTTATACCGAAAATAAATTTTTATTTCCTGTACGTCACTCACCATGATTAAGTCTTTATATGTAGAACCTTTAGGCTCATCATGTACACTTAGCAAAAAGTCTCTCACTAGCTCGCAACTTCAAGTTTTTAGTTTCCTTCACAAATAGGGCAAAAATTTCAAAATATGATGAATTAAAATTGAATACCGACCAAACTTGCCGGTAAATTAGCTGCCATTGACCCGCAAAACATTATCAAATAAATCGTAGTTTTCGTATTTTCCTGCAAGCAAATCACACAAGGAATTAAAATGCACTGATCATCCCATATTCAAATTTATGCGGTGAAATATAAAATTATGAACCTTTGCAATCCTTTGCATTGTCTGGCAAACATATACATTGATCATGGTTTCGAGTTGTGCAAATAGAGAAGGTGAAATATTTACACTCTCAAATGGAGTTGCTTCTTTCACAAATTACTTAACAATAATGTGGAACAATCCCTTTGCCAATTTTGTGAGTCGTCAATGTGTAATACATCCCTGAAAATGAATTAGTATGTTTAACTTCAAAGTGGAAAGCAACCGTGTTTTCTCTACTGTCTATGCGAGCTCTAGACGAAGCGAAGCGTACTCATCCTCGTAAGAAAATTTACGTTCGGATTATAATTAAACCAGTATGTATCAAACCATCAATATCAATCTCTGTGTCATGAAATTATCTCCCCAGAAAACCAACAATTTTAGCCCACTGCAGCAGAACTCAAACGAATTCCAGGAAACAATTGCGGCGCTTTTACGATGCAAGTTTTCTGTACTAAAGTTACAACTGAAGAAGTCCTTGCACGTGCTGAGGTGAATTCCTTCTCTGTTTTCCTGAAACTTCGCAAAGAAAATAAATCATAAAAGTAGTTCGGCTACATGAGATGTATAGGAGGTAGTTCATACTTTGCATGCGAACTCTTGAGTTGCTTGAGTTGTGATGAATTTATTTCTGAATTATGCTAAAATAGTTTGTTGTTTCATTTCTTAAAGTGAAATTTTTGTGAAACAAGCTAAGATAATCCAGTCTTTAAATATTTACCTAGATTGGATTATTTTTTGCCAATTTCAACAGGATGTCTACAGGTTCTTTTATCGACTTGTTTCTTTTCTTAGTTCGCCACCTGCTGGGTCTGGATGAAGGAGACGTTCTTGGTGTTCTAGATAAAACTGAGAGTGAAAAACGTCTTATCTCTTGAGATCATATCTTAAAACTACGAGAGCATAATGTGACGCAAACCTAGACATGCACTCGCGTCCGCAGTACAATAACAACATGAAGCTGAACGATAACATGGTACTTAATGCTGATATCTTCCGTTTAGATTCTAAAAATATAGAAATCAGACTACAAGAAGATAACAGCAGACTTTATACCGAGACCGTGGCGGAATCGAGTCTGGGAACCCTCTGACTAGCCTTCAATAAGGAATTGTAAACGTTGGAATAAACTCATCCGTTTCCCGCATTGTGACGGCATCAATGCTAGGAAACTTAAGCAATACTGACACAACAGCGAATACTTGGGAATCATTGATCGTTTTATTAGTTTCCCGTTCAGTAAAGAGTTTTGAAGGATAGGACGGGGTGACCAGAGAGGAAATATCTTCACACTTTTGACCTCAAAAGAAGAGAGAACTCTCGACCGTACCGGCCGCACATCTAACGGTGAACATCAGGCTCCAGCGATGCCTGCATATCCTAGTAACGTTAGAATTTTTCTCTCATTTGTAATCCTCCTAGGATCAAAATAATACTAAAGTATTTAAAGTATTTGATATTTGATAACAACAGAGTTAAAATGGTGATTCTATTGTCAAGCAAGATTATTTGTTTTCAATTGTATTTGTATTGAGTTTAATTCTGAACTCGTTAGCTTACAGTAAGCTCATTTACGAACTTCAATTTCAATTTCAGTGAAAATTAATTGAATTAACATTGCTTATGCGAGTCGGAAGGACAAAATAACCAATTTGTAGTAGTGTTTCATGGCAGGTAAAGATATTTAGCTCAAACTAGTTAACGTTTTCTATAAATAAATTAGAAAACATCCCATGAAAAAAATGTGACACCGATACTTGCAATTCTTTATTTCAAGGTCACATTCATACGAAATGAATTTATTCATAACATTATATGTAGGATAATGTCCTGCAAGGGGCACGATCAAATGAAATATTTGATTATACTTTAGACAATAAAATTTTGATTCGTAAAACAGCTAATAATGATAAAATAATGCAGGCGAAAATACGAACTGCTAATAAAGTGAGAAATATTCTAACAAAATCTAAAGTAAAAGTTATCTCTCGTTTGTTTCAATTGAATGCAGTTCTCAAAATCCAGAAAGTGCTTTCCTGTGGAGTTTGCGGAAGTAAAAGCTATCATTCCCTGAAGTAACGAGCTCATCTAACTCTCATTGACGTAGAACGCAAACGTTTGGCGATGGAAGGTAATCTGCCTTTCAGACGCGGCGCTGTGCTTCGGAAAACTCCAAAAAAGGAGCAATTGACCAAACAACAGGACTTGCGAGCCGTGTTTGCAGAGCAAACAGGAGCTGCAAGATGAAACAGACGTTCGAGACGTTCTTTCATGCTTTCAGAAATGGAACTGGACAGAAGCTGAAGCCTAACACCTCGGAAACTCATCGCGTTCCTCCAACCACTCCACACCTCAACGTCTGACTCATGCCTCCACCAACGCTCTACTTTTTTGGCACTGTAATGCAATGTCATACTTCAAATTTACATTGTTTTCATTTTTTCTTTATGTTATACTTTCATCAAGGTACGAATTCCATGCTTACGATCTGATTGACTCGGTGTCATCCAAGTCAATCCAAGTCTCCAAAGGTAAGCCAGCTGAATGAATCTACTCTCAATAACTGCACCATGTAATACAATGACCTGCAGTTCTACATCTCGTTAAAATTGGGCCTTAAAATCTGGATAGAAAATGTTTTTTTTTAAGTTTTTCGTCTCTTCTAACGCATGGGTAACGCGCCTCGACTAACAAGAAGCATCGAAGTGCTGAGGTCAGAACTCCTTAGCTCGTCTTTTCTTCATTTGATTTCTATACTGAAGCCATTAATTAATCATGGATGGGAAGAGCAGCGGATCGTTGTGCTTCTGTCTAAAGCCTCGGACTCCCAATTTAATTTTTCCATTAAACAAAATTCTTTGAAAGTGATGTTTATGAAACATACATAGAGTAGGTGTCTGTATGTCTATTTTCATATACGAATGGAAATCATAAATGTAACTAATCATGAATGAAAGAAAGAAATGTAACTTACCTAAATCGCTAAAAAACTTAAGCGGGCTAATGGAAGGCTTAACGTTTCCTCTCTGCACAACGTATCTCCGCATCAGGCAATGACAGTATAATTGCATGCAAATTTACAACCACAAAATCTGACCATAAGACACAAGGAGAGCTGTTATTCCGGGCTGTTCGAATTTCCACAGCTTACAGACGTGACGTACACATCAACTTCACTCGCAATCCTTTCGATTGAAATATTCTGTTACAAAAACCTAGTCACTTCAATTACCGATCATTTTCCAGAGCAAAATACGATCGAAAGCTCCGATATTTCGTGACCTTATTGCCCATTATCGCAGATGAACGCATTTTGATGACGCACTCTTCAAATTTAATAGTAAAAGTAGACGAGCAGATAGGCTTACTTTATGATGTTGGGAGACATAGAGGGAGGGAGAGGGCGTAGGGAGAAGGTCAATAAGCCTTCAGCGATCGAGCAGTACCTGAAAATTCAATTTAAACTTTGAAGCAACGGGCGACTGATGAAGTCACGGTAACAAATTGGTTTTACAAGTGAGTATAAATTGATACATAAATTTCATATCTATGCTGAAGGTAAGCTCTACGTAGGTGAACGAAAACCTAGGTCCATCCGCATTTCACAATTTACTTCATATGTATTTCTGTGTGCTGTCCTTGCGCAAGTAAGATTATTTCTCAATTAAAGTTATTTCCAATGCAGTGTTTGTTAGGGCACTGGATTAAAATATAAATCTTATCCCTTGAACTTCTTTATTTGATATGTAACTACAAAAACTGAATTTTTGTCAGAATCAGTGAGGTGCGTGGTACGTCATCGACCGTGTAAGTGCGTCAATCTCTGCCTTCGTGGCATTCTGGGTATTGGAGTATAATCAAATTTGTTTTATGTGCATTGTCGAACTTAATTCGTCGCATCGAAATTTTGGCCACGTGTAGGCGAGCGTGTTCTAATTTGGGACACAATTTTCTTAAATAAGTCGAGCATTTGATCTGAAAATCACGAGTACAAGTAAACCATTACAAGTCGTATTAAAACTGACAGTGTTTTGACAATGTTATCAACATATTTTCCATTTAAAATTCGTTCACGGTGCCGAGAATTCAAGTCGAATTATTTTTATTTCAAGCGACGCACAAACTTCTTTCGTTATCCATGTAAAAGGGATTAATGAAGTAAAAACTTTTTTTTCAAACAATGTTTGATTTTTCTAAACGTCCATACACTCATAATTAACAAAGTTCTCAAAATTTCAACATAATCTTACCGCTCGACCTTGACAGGCTTAATGAAACCAATGGCTCCTTAAATATATTAATTCATCCTGCTGCATAATTCCGAGGCCATGACGAAACTTTCGTGCAGAAGCTGAGAACTTATTTTTATTCTTCCAGAACCCCGAACAGCCCCAGCTGAGGCCCCTGCTCAGTCACAGCGGCGTGCTGCAACACTCGTGGAGTCGACCGGCTGTCTGTAACATCCTTTAAATGAGGAAACACTGAATAAATGCGTGAAAAAGTGTATCATCACACTCCTGGAGTTCCCGATGCCATACCCAAAATGTTCCTGTAAATTGAGAAGTAAATTGTAAATTGAGTAAATTGTAAATTGAGTAAATTTAAATTGATTACACAGTAAATTGAGAAGTAAATTATAAATTTAGAAATAAATGCGTGAAGAAGTGTATCATCACACCCCTGGAGTTTCCAATCCCATCCCCAAAATGTTCCTGTAAATTGAGAAGTCTGGACTTCAGTCTCAAGCGGAGTACTTTAGGAAATTACTGCGATGTGGTTAAATGAGACGAAAGGTCAACTCTAAAGAAAAAGAATAGATAATGAAATCAAAACAGTGAAATGCAACGTGAAGTATCAATTTTGTGATTGGTCAAATAGAGTCATCAAAGAGAAGCTGGACAACACCGCTCTTCCTGGTAATGACATGGTGCTATGTGAGCTGATATAATTGATTGCTGAGTTAGTTAGCAGAGTTTCTATTTGTGACTTTTTTGGTTGACACGGTTTTCATGTGGAGCAATTGCAAGGTTGGTCTACAGTTCATCCACGAAAAAACAAAAATGGATTCATGGCTGAAAAAGATTATAATAACAGTAAATAATTAAAGTCAATAGAATTTCATCCTACGTATCCTACTTTTCGACTGTAGTTGAAGAAATTCAATTGACAAAAGCGGTTCCTACCGTTTCTCAAAACTGTAACCCGTATTCGGAATATGTTTTCCAAGGTTGAAAACTTAATCTTGTCTGTCAATTCGTTGTATCACTTAGAAATTCGTTGCTTAGCATTGCTACAATAGGAATATCTTTTGAGCTACTGAGGAACATAGCGAAATTTTGATGCGCAAGATGCTGTATATTGACAAACATACAGCGACATACAATGTATAAATGATGAGATACGCTGCGATGTAACAACCAGATGTTAATGTCACTCTCTGACGGCATAGGACTCGAGTAGAAGCCGTGGAATGTACAACTCGATTCTTTCCTCTTAATTCTATTCTACTCTAAAAAAAGGCCTTTTTTGCCATTTATCAGTGTAGTTATTTGTCGTAACTTAACAGATAGTTATTTTTCGCGTCGTGTTTACAATCATCTCGGCGTGTCGAAAGTATTCCCACACGGTAAGCACTCCAACATCTACT
This sequence comes from Orchestia grillus, assembly GCA_014899125.1. Classification (NCBI taxonomy): domain Eukaryota; kingdom Metazoa; phylum Arthropoda; class Malacostraca; order Amphipoda; family Talitridae; genus Orchestia; species Orchestia grillus. Next base: position 12,097 of record VOMN01102751.1, read on the forward strand.
GAAAATAGGAGTTCAATGACTGCTATGGAGTGTGCACCTGACGGCTCGAGCTGGAGGTCCGGCCCCTGAGCCTCAGTTGACAACCGCCGATTGAAGAAACTTTATTAATCCCAGCACAGTTAACGTCAAGGACATTCCTGGGCTTTCAATGCATTATAACGTCAGGGATATCAGGAGTTTGAGGCATAAGCTTCCTTTTCCAAGGGAAGCACTCCGTGATTTAGTCAAAATCCGTTTGCTCAGCCGGGAATCGAGCCCTTACTCCACAGTTGTCAGCAGAAAGGGTTACTGTGGAGTAGATTAGAATAGAATTTGGCACCTTTTCTTGGGTTTTAAGACACCAATCACGAACAGGCAAACGATTTGACACCGAATAAAACAGCAAGACAAGTCAAGAAACAAATTTTTAAGTAGCATTGGTACCACGTGCGTTTTGGGGCCGCCATTCACTACCACTATCCACTCCACCTCTGCAGAAGAAAAGGAAGGCGTTCAGAAATAAAACGAGCACACTCACAGTCATTGATTTTCATGCACAGGCATTATCAAGTTCGTTTTAGGCTAAGGAAGCAGACGTTTTACAATTCTAATATCATGTTATTTACCATACTCTTTTTAGCACCGTCAGTAATTTCCAAATAGCGACTTCGAATCAGTAGTCCAAAATGCTGAGGGACTCTCTGTCCAGCACTTGTCCGGAAGATTTTAGAATGTGCCAGCAGAAATTATGTTATCAGAAGTTGGTTCCGGAATATAACCATTTTAACCGGTAAGAAATTTAGCAAACGTCGTTCTCACGGTAACAGCAGCCATGTTCGCTGCGCAGGTTACCATAGAGTCAAAGCAGAAATCGTGGGTTGTACAGTGAAGGTCAAATTCGAAGGCAAACGCAAGGTTCGTTGTTCTATAAGGCTGGCTCTTCAGGTCGGTGCCATCGTCTCTTAGTTGATGCCTTAGAATTTCTCATAACAAAGTTTCTATGCTCTCGTGGGACGTCCTCTTTGTATGTGTCCAGAGCTACGTATTTATATGTCCATGAATAAGATTCATCTTCTGTGTTATGTCTCTTATTTTCCTCCTTTTCGATTCTAGGCAGCTTCACAGTATTGTATTCGATTTATCATTTTCTGCGTAGGTTCCGTGTCCCCTTTTCTCATCACTTATATTTTTTCTTTTTTTTCTCCCTGTCCATTGATGGAGCGTGAAATAATTTTCATTGAGTAAAATATGGGACTCCAGTCATTAGACGAGTCCCTTCATTGTTATTCATCCTACAGAAACATAATCACGTTTTAATAGTTACGTCCTGAGTAACGCTCGAAAAGAGGATTTAATACAGGAGTAATTTTACAATTTTTCTGCTGAAGCTCCCTCAAACAAAAAACAAAGTTGACTTCGGCAATTTTTCTGTCATAGTTAAGAGAAGTGTCCCCCTAATCTAACTTTTTTGTGGTGCCGTCAATAATTTAAAAAATAATTTATAAAATTACTTATTAGAAAATAACTTATGAAATTAAAATTGCAAATAATTTTATGTAATTCTAAATGCTCGGACAAGGTTAGCGATGGGCTGGGTGGTATGGTAACTGCTCACGGTGGTCACGCATCTCAGCGGAGCCATTCCCAAGCCATAACTCCTGGTCTTAGTACTAGGCATTAGACGGCTCGTGTAGACGAACGTGTTCTTATTCAGGACAAAATATTCGTAAATGAACCGAGTATTTCAGCTAAACATCTGCGGCCCGGCGTACGCAACCCTAGTCATATGAAAATTAGCAATGATTTGATGGCGTTATCAACGTATTTTACGTTGAAAATATGTTCACTGCTCCGAGAATTTGAGAGGTGAAAAATTTTCTCATCAGTGAGATTGCATCACACTGACAACATATATCGTCGACATTTACCCGCGCCGAATTACCGACATTTAAACGTTAAGCTCCTAGTGTTGTGAGGCAGTCCGTAGATCTTGATACGCAGTTCAAATTATAAGTCAGCGAAGCATTAATCAGGCTTTGCATCAACTGAATTATTATATAAATCTCGAAACTCGTTCATTTCTCTGTTGCTGCTAAATTTCTGTTCTGTATTCATGTTAGCTGCATATTTTCTGTTTAAAAGGTGTACCTCATGTACTGCATGAATAAAAGTATGCCTAATGGAAACTAGGAAGGAAATTAGAAAACGTTAAAAAAGCATTATATGAGGCCGGAAAAAGCGCCAATGGTAAGATGTATCCCCCAAGAAATCATTGAATGGCATGAGCGGTGCAAAGACCGTGCAGTTGTGTGTGAAAGTTCTTCAATGCTCTCCTGAGAGGCTGCTCTCAAGTTGATGCGCTATTATTTCTCAAATAGCAAAATTAATGGTTCTCGAGGGGGGTAATTATAGCTAACAATACCCATTAATTCAGTCGTCGGACTTACAAAGAACTCCTCCCGTAAATTAATGAGCTCTGCTTTCCAGCCTTCCACGCGTAAACTGAACGCTCCACATTATATACATTCAATCGACGACGATCGAGATATAGACCCTGCAAAACGTATGATACATCTACGGCTTGTGTTTTATCGGTCCGGTAGGGACGTTGCATAGCGTTGCTCTACGTTGAAAATGATGCACGCAAAATATTTCATTCTTGATTTCGGTCACTTCTCAACTCAGATAAGAAGTATTCAATTTAAGTCCGAACTATTGGATTGAAATGCTGCTAAATTCAATTGAGAGCTCTGAAGTTGCACGCAGAGCCGGCGTGCAAAGTTTTGATCAGTAACTTTGGCTGTTCGAAAGGCATCAAACTGAAACTCCGATGCACCTAATCGAGATCAGATAAAATTTTATTACATGAACAACAGACGAAATTAAACCATAGGGGGACTTCGAATTCTTTCAACCTTCCATGGTACTTACCCTGAATAATGAATAACACAATGATAAATATTCTATGCCAATCTACATACTGAAAATCTACATCCGTCCTGTGGTTGGCATAAAAGCATTAGGATATGTTATGATTTATACGAAATTCAGTTTTCAGCGTATACTTGTATTCGATTTAGACATGGAGATAAGACGGACAGAATTTCGTTAAGTGCGAGTAGTCTGTCATACGCATTCATTGATCGAGTCCTAGAACTTGTGGATTGTTTAGGTGAAGCAAGACGCTTAGATCGCTACGCTTCGTAGGAACTTTTAGAGATGCTCCCTGTAACATGCGAGGGCAAACTTAGAGCCAAGTCGGACTAGGGGCTGATAGCCACTCACTCAATTGCATGACATTCAAATCAACTGCGCGAACAGAAGTACAATCTCAAGGTTTCCGGGCATGGTCTTTTAAAATGATGAGATAGGATCAGAAATTATTTCCATTTTTAATGTCCCATAGGGACAAGCTATATGAGATTCAGAATCGCAAATTAAGCAATTAGTGAGCTTTGCCTCTCATTACATATTTGGGTTGAAGAGATGGAGAATCTGACTTAGAAGCAGTGTTCATCCTATGGCTAAGCCACCTACACCTAATCGGATACTTCCATGCATAGAGAATTACAAGCAGCGTGTGATAAAGTGTAGATATTGGGAATAGGGTTGAACTGTACTACGATATTTTCTCCTGGAATTGTGTCAATACTACAAGGGTAGGTTAGACGTAGGCCAAGGTAAAATAATCGTAGTATGTAAACGCCACAAGCTACCTTAGCCAATTGTCCCCGTCCATTCGAAAATTATTTTGATACAGGCCTGAAGAGTCTTACTTAGCATCATGCACAGCTGACCACTCGCACACCAGCGTAAATGCACAGCTGACCACATGCACACTAACTTTGATGCACAGCTGACCACTTACACACTAGCATCATGCACAAGCAGCCACTCGAACACATGTATTGTTCACACCCGACCCCAGAACGCTAGCATGAAGCAAACTCACACCAGACCCTCGGTTATCCTGCTAGAATAACATGTACGCAATAAAATAATTAGGCCCACTCAGAGCTGTGCGTTAACACGACGTGGAGCTGCAGAAGTCCTAGATGCTTTTTGTTTATTATCAGCAATTTACCGTTTGTAATCTAGCCACTTACCGCCATTTCCCATCTAACTAGATTGAACTAGTCAAATACATTGAAACTGATCAATTCGGTTGTACTACTCTGATAGGTAACGCAAATAGTCAAGTAATAAGTGTTTTTATTTGTAGTATCTCAATATATCAAGAGTTCGTAAATTAGCCGTTAGCGAAGGTTTTTGAAATTTATTCGCTGAAACATTTTACGAAGAAATAGAAGTATAATAAATTTTTAATAAAATTTCAGCTATACTTATTGTGAGTTGGTGTAATTATTTTCAACTAGAATTTTGTAGAATTGGAGTAATTAAGACGTGATGGTTAAATATGATCAAAATTATTACCAATTATCCGAAATACACGTATCTGCACCTTATATGACTGAGCACCACTTATAATATAATGAATTCTCTGGCCATGATTAGTGTTTGAGAATCATTTTATACCAAAATAACTAATGCATTCCCCCAATGAAAAATCTTGATACATCAAGGTACGTCAACCTTCGCCCGTCATTCCAGTGCTGCAGCGGCCGGCGGCGTGTGTGGGTGAACTTTGCTGCGGGATTCCTTGCGGAATAATTGCTTCGAGTATTCTTTATGCAATATTGGGTCGTTTCGGGTCTAATACATTTATGAGTTAATTGAAAATACGTTGATGCATTTTTCACTTGTAGTACTACAACTTTATTTACGTGCTTCACTTACAAATATAAGTTTTGGTCAAAGTTTTGATCAATTCGCTAGCATCTAGTACCGATGTTGAAAAAAACGTAATTGTAATTTATTTTGATTTATGTTCCCTCCGCAGAATTTACGGGCAACATGAGTATTTAAATGTTCGTATTAAACATCGTAGATTTACGTTTGGTGTGTTTGAGTTGTAGCACTAATATATCATACATAATAGTACAATCGGTTTCGTTGATTCCGTGCCAAGTTTATGGTGAGAATACATCGTATTTTCTCTCACTTATTTGTCATTTTATAATCAAAAACAAAGTTCGAACCTTCTCCATTTTGAAACTCATAAAGAAATGAAATTTTTAGCAAAACTTTCTGATATCGCTTTCGCTAGAACGCACTTATGAAAAAACGCACGTCTTCACCATAAACACAATTGCCCAAAATGATTTTACGGGGAATAGAAATGCCTCTTCTAAAAGTTCAAACATATCGTAGAGATGGCAGTGAAAACGTGGATGTCAGTAACTTCCCTCGGTACATTCAGCGTAGTGCCTTGCAACACAACGCTACGAGTAGCGACGTGGGCACCAACCCTGTCATTATAGGGGCGCTCAGTCCATCATCTCATTTAAGGCCACCTTAGGGTGAAGTCAGCTCACTGCAACTGTTCTCTGAGACCAGCATCATACAAAGACACACTGTCGACTTCAAATTGAACGAATTTCGTTTCCCACTCTTATCGTGTGACTGATCTAACGAAGCGCTCCTTAGTTAACTAATGGTAACTGGAGCTACCCGGGATTTGGAATCGAAAAACAACAGCATAATTAGGAATCGAGAGCGGAGCATTGAGGCTGAGATGAATTACTCTGGCTAAAATTTTTGACAATTGTTTAGTGATCGTGGATCAGAAATCTCCATTGAACGATATTTCTTTTTAGTTTCATTACAAAAAGTTTTTACTTAACGTGCAGTAGGTTACTTTTATTCGTCATCCATGTATATTATTTCATGAACCGAATTTTTCATTCCTAAGAGAAATTACTTACAATATAGGGTGGAATAGGTGCATCTATCACTCAGACATTAACAGAATTATTGTCCCATACGTAAAATTTTTAATCGTTGGGAATTGATGCACGTGCTGTCATCTTGTTCACTCGTGTTGATTTTCCAGGAAGCAAATAGTTCTCAGAAATCCTTATTGGAGCAGTTACAATTCCGTATATGGTCAGTATAAAAGGTTAGTTGAATAGATATCAAAATTCACTTTCATTACGATGATGCTCGTTTTTCATAAAGATCAAAATACAGTCTTATCGCTCATACAGTGTGCACGTACGTATGAATACACCTGAAAATGCAGCCTCATCATAAAACTTATTTTGTTAGGTGGAAAGCAAAAATTTCAAAGGCAAGTTTCAAGAAAATAAACGAGTAAAATGATTTGTAGAACTAACTCAAAAGTATCGTATATTGTATAAAAATTGTATTGATGTATGCAATATTTTTGTAGTGAAAGTACCATCATTCGTCCGTCAAAATTCTCAAATTTACCCAGCCAAATGCAGGAAAGTGCTGGAATGCTGCTTACTTTGAGGTAGAACAATTTCCTGTGAATCAGAGTTTTTCCTAATTTTGTTTTAAAAACTGCGATTTACTGAACCTTGGATACTAGAATGCAGAATTAGTTAAACTGAAACCAACTGAGTAAGCGAAGGATAAAATCAGTGGATAAGCCTTTAGTTTTCCAGAAAATAATTAAGTAGTTTCATCATTGAGATTTTCTTTAACACAAGAATTCAAAATATTTCTCGAAGAGTTAAAAATAAAATGTGTAAAAAATACGTACTTTGGCGGGTTTGAGTAAAAAATTTCAAATCAAAAGCTGAATATTCAGATGAGCTTCTGCCTCAGCTCTCCAGCTGTTACTTGGCCGACTCATGAATCTGTTCTATTTACATCATCGAGGAAAAGTCAGCACTTACCTTGAAGAAATTGCTTCTTAGTTCAAATTTTACATAAAATGCTCTCTAATTAGAAAGACAATCTGTCAAGAAAAGCAATCTAATTCCTGGCGATATGATTTTGAATATACGAGAGGAGAAGCAGAGGCTTTGGAGAGCTGGTATCCGGGAAGATTAATTTTCAAAGACTAGGTTGCAAAACATGTTACGTTAAAAAGAGTTCAATACCACTCGCTATAATATCTTACTGTTTTATTCTTCATTAACACTATCGTTGATATGTTGGGTAAATAGAAACATTTGCAGCTATATTATACACTAGCGCGCGTTACCATACGCTTAAATTGATGTCTGTCAAAATTAACGCTAATATTATACTCTAGCTAGCGGTATCATACGCTTAAACTGATATATGTCGTTATTAACTCTAATATTATACTCTAGCGAGCGTTTCCTGATATATAACATATTTATCAGCAATATCCGCTAATCTGTCAGGATAACGCTAATACGAGTACTCTACATTCGAAAATATGGGCACGAGAAACGAATCAGAATCAGAAGGGAAGTATTCATTTGAGAAGTGGCATTGTCTTGTACGATTCAATTTTTTTCCAGTAATCATGCTAACCTAAGCTAATCTTCGATTTTAGTTGATAAGACATTTAAATAAATTACATTTTTCTAACTTAATATACATAACTACACGGAAGTGATATAAGATTCAACAGAAGTAATATACAAGCGCTAAAAAAATGTCCTACGTAATTTTTAGTGTGGAGAATACAATTGAATTTTCAATACTACGTATATGAATAAAACTTGTTTATGCTCCATATTGTATCGTTCTCATAAATAAATAACAAAATTAATAGACTCCTGAATATTTAAAATCAAATAGAGAACAATCCCTCCAACAAACCTTCTGTTTCCTCCTCGTTGTCCAGAGTGTCTTGCAAGATGCCGTGTTCGTACGAACCTACGCAGTAGTCGCCGCAACTTCTTCAACTTGAGTGGCAGCGATAAATCATGGACAGAACGGCGTCGAAAAACCAGGTGGCCGATCACAGGCGCGTTTAGGGCGAAGCTGCCGCCCAACTCCTCCTTGTCTTTTCATTCCGGAAGAACATTGCTCAAAATTAGTGGCCTGCCAAGGATGATTTGCAGCTCTAATATCGATGGCGAATTGTGCACGCCTACTCCTACATGACGGGCGAATTGTGCTCGCCAACTCCTACATGACTGGCGAATTGTGCACGCCTACTCCTACATGACTGGCGAATTGTGTACGCCTTCTCCTACATGACGGGTGAATTGTGCACGCCTACTTCTACATGACAGGTGAATTGTGCATGCGTACTTCTACATGACTGTGGCGAATTGTGTACGCCTTCTCCTACATGACGGGCGAATTGTGCACGCCTACTCCTACATGACAGGCGAATTATGCATGCGTACTTCTACATGACTGTGGCGAATTAATAATTGCTGAAAGGTTTCCACGGGCTCATTATTGACCAAGGGAAGGAGCGGAAATTGAAAACTGTTTTATTCATTTGCCTGAATTGCTACTCTCATTGTTATGATTTATTTAAATTATCTCACATATATTCAAACGGTATCTGTAGACGTTCGTAAACGGAGGTAAGTTTTTGATTCCATTCAGTTGTACTATACTGTCCAAAAGTTTATGAATTAAATTTTGAACGAGACTCTTAACATTGCCATAAAATTATCTAACGGATTTTATGGGAAGCTATGATTTTTCATAGCTTATCGAATCGATAGCACAATAGCACTTTTCTAAGGCGTAGCTTTCTCCGATGACTGTTTGCACACTAAAGCTGTGTAGAAATGAATTTCTAAAAGATTTTAATGATAACATATGCTAGAATATTGTTCAGTACATAATTTGCTTGACATATATGTAATATTACATTTTTGTAACGCTCGAACAAAGTCATTATCATTCAAACACTGAAATGATTCATATTCCCTTAAAAGAATCACTGTACCTTTTGAAACTGAAAAATGATAACATGTTTAACCTGTTAACGGTCACAGCCCAGGCGACCGGTGTTACATTCACACGGTATGTGTAATCGACAGCGACCGTGTGAATGCTGCATCTACACGGACATCATATGATGTCAATACCCATTAGCAGGTTAACGTCTAATCAATGCAAAGCTTCCTAAAAAATAGATCAAATCAATGTTAATATTACGGAGGGCATCTTTAATTCTGGGGTCATAAAAGTCGAATTACTTATAATTTTCTACGCTGCGATGAGATATGTCGATATTGAGGGTAGATATTGCTGAATAAGGGAACTGGGCATGAAAAGCAGGCGTACTGTTAGCTAGCACGCGACTGTAAATCATATCTTTCAAGAAGTTTTGCTTGAAAACTTTGCAGTGACGAAGGTGCATTAAGAGCTTCAAGAAACTCGCAAACTCCCTTTCGGACGATCATACATAAGTTGAAGAATAATTCCCCCTATTAATGACTAATTTTATAGACTTATGACGACATTAATTTATTTTCCAATCAAGTACAGTGTCGGAGACGCCATTCGTTGCAAACACACGTTTTTCCTATGAGTCTAGATTTTAGGAACTATGAAATGGGAGCGAAACATGAAACATGAATAATTATCACGACATCTGAAAGGAAACAATGCTCACATTTTCTTAAATTACTTCTTCCATTTACTTACGTGAATTGGATAAAACGTTTTCCCAGCTCAACGTCACTCGCATGAATTTTTTGTTCCCTTGACCTTTGAATCAAAGTGATCCAACTGAACCGATGAACTTGAACTTCCTTCATAAATTGAAGAGCCGGGTGATGTACTAGTATTTATTTTCGTTGGTTTGCGGAAGCAGGTATGCCTCGAGGGCCGTGGTGACACAGCCCAGGCGACCTGAGGACCATGAAGCTTTTGTCTTTCTCAACGCTGCCGCGCATCATCGCAAACTCCGAGTGTCACGTAACGCTAGATGCGTCCATCACTTTTTCGCTCGAATATTTGCTCTCAATAAATGGTCTCAAACATGAAGCATGCTCGTATAGAGGGGCAGGAATTCACTAAAATGAAATTATTGTTTCCCGACGAGTTCTGAAATGAAACTTATTCAGTTCGAGAGTTGTAACTAAACAATTATTACCGAAGTGAGAAAACTTGTCAATACGTTTCTTTACCTTAACTGTGTAATATGTAATTTGAGAAATATGAACGTAGTATGTTTATGGGAATTGCTAAGCCTGAGGGCATTTCAATCCAATACATTTGACATCAAATTTCGATTGGTTGTCGGTAAGCACTACCTAGAACACGTTATGAACTGATATTGGCTAGACTTCGATGAAACGTAAAATTTTACTTTCCCGCTTGCCGTTACACTCTCTCGGCAAAACCACATTCGTTCAGGTATGGTAGATAAATCACTCACCAATCTGATGATTTGCCGATGTCTTGAGGTACACGAGAACCAATTGCCCGAAAAATAGATCTTCTCTGAAGCCGACGTGCAGTCCTCTTATATCAGAACTGCGCTGAGTTGCCAATAAGGCAAAGGAGCAAAAGTGGTCATGAATCTGTCTAGGTTTGCCATCGCTTGCAGCAGGCTTAGCATCACCATTCACATTCTGATATCGGAAAACTTCCTTAAGCTCTAGTTCGAATGCTCCCTCTACGGTCCCGCGTCGTTGTGCTTGTCTCGCAAGAGGTACAACGACTTTCTTTTGCATGCGTCAAGCATAAGAATGCTGAGAATAGTTGAAGATCAAGCTAACATGATTCTGAAATGCAATCGTGCATTAAACTGCTCGTATTTGGAGCAAAAAAATCCTCCCATCCAGCAAATTTATTCTTCGCAGTATGAGTTCTCAAAGATTGAACTTTAGAGAATAAATTGAATTTATGCTTTAAAACGAGATAAATATAGGGGTATAAACTGGAACAGGCTCTAAAAATATGTTATATGAGTACCTACAAAAGCAAATATTGACGTTACTGTAGAACAATTAACACAATTTTCAGAACATGTTTGATCTGGAAAAATTTTTCAGCTACCGTGCACGGGCCTGCAGTAAAAGATGATAAGAAGAAAAATTCTGCGTACTCTTGATCGAGGCTTATTCGGCATGAGAAGTCTGTTATGATGAGCTAGTAACAGGCAGGTAAATAATCTGTAGAAGCCACGATGCTGTGATTGGACTGTATTCAAGTAGAGATTAGAATAAGCTTATTTGTATTACGTCATTTCGAAAAGGAGGGGTAATGGTTTCCTGTTAAAGCAAATTTTTTATTGGTAATAAGACAGAATTGAGGCTTAAGAAATTGTTAAGTCTTTTTCCGGGCTTTGACTCATTATCTCATATTTAAAGATTTCCAAGTGATAGCTTCACATCTAAATTTGATGTACATCGTATTTCACCAGAAGGAAGTTTTCTTCGGAAAAAAGAGTTTCTAGCTTTTTCTTAGGGACGAAAGGAGGAAAAGAAATTTCTGCCCCACGGGAGCTCTGAAGACTATAGAATGACGAAGATAGAAGATCCACCTTTTTCTGAAGCTTCCTTTGTAAAATAGGTTGATCTTGTTTCGTTTAGCTGCCTATCAGCCTTTGCCGGATGCCTCCAATCCCAAAGAAAGGTAAATTTTATTTGGAACAGATTCTTACGAAGAAATATGAACCTTCCATCGTCATCATTCTGAAAACTTGAGAGTTCCTCTGGTGGTGACACTTTCTTCGCGCCTTTATCAATGAGTTAAAGGTCCGCGCATATTTTTTGCCGCGTATTTTTCTTGCGTGCTTCCATTTCTTGAATGGAACCTTGAGAGTAGTGTCGCTGCCGACGCACAGAATTCGAGTCCGGATAAAATTTGCGAGAAGAAACGCATGCTCAGAGAAACTTTGAGAAATGCAAAAAAACTATATTGTGTCTTTGAAGGACGATTGGTTTTGATTTTTGAAAATAATTTAGTTTTTTCAAATAAATCGAGTTGACAGTGGTATATTTTTTCAGAATGTTCACCTAAAAAATTTATCCTTAAGCTCGGCCCTGGGGCTTGCGCTGTAAAAAAATGATGTAACAATAGCAGTAATGCGTAGGAAGAACACATTTACTTTCAACTCTATCAGTGTCACTACTCCCGGGTTCAAAACCCGGCGTATTCGAGGGGTATTCACTCCGCATGGAGTGAGAATATTGTAAGACCTATCACAAGTTGACTGCTTTAATATTGGTTGCCTGTTAAAATCTGTTCAAGACGGCACACTTTGAAGACCCCGTTTCGGCGAGGTCTCATTGAGATTGCTCGTTACCGGCTAGAAATATCCACTTAATTACCGAAAACTTTTTCGCCACTCCATCCATAAATTTATAAAATGAGACAGAAACATCTTGGAGCCAAACAGTTAGAGATAATTATATGTGCTCCGGTGAAAACAGACTGGGTAGTCACACTAGGAATATTTCCTATCATAGTCACAATGGGAACGAGTATTCTGTTAAACAATAACTAAAATTCCAAGAAACATTTCCCCGTGAAAAAGAAACAGTGTCTATCACACAGGAAATAACAGGGATCTCTCGTTTGTGCGTCTAATACAATCGTTCACACATATACACTATGTACGAGTGTGGACATTTTGGAAAGTCGAAAAAAAAAACAAGAAAAAGAAATAGGAGCCAATCAATCTAATTTTATAGTTTGCTCGTATCCACTTTAATTGTATCAGTTTCTAAATTGAGAGCCCTTCCATTCCATCTCGCTCGTGTTCTGCAGCTGCTTGCTGCATTGTCGGCAGCTGTGTGATTTATTAGCGTGGTGATCAAGTGAATCTAGTGAAGCTGCCTCATAAATTTCCACGGCCGCTCTCCCAGGACCCGCCGTGCTCAGCGTAGGTAGCATTACACGAGTGTGTAGCTCCGGTAAACGGCTGTAGATGTTACGATGCGATACGCCCTAATTTGCTGCAAATCATTTTTACTTGAAGTATCTAAAATTACAGCACCGTATGGAAGGCTTTTCACGCAGGATGAGCTTTTTCAACGATTTGCCAACTCTAGGTTTATTTTGATGAATCCAAAGAATTTTTTTAAAGAAATCGTTGTCACATTAGTGAACTTAGGTCTCATGAATAAAGTGAAAAAATCTTACGTATAAATCAACGCAATTTTCTTGAAAACCACACTAATATATGCCCCAAAGGAGATTAAGATGGTTTTCATTTCATTTCTTATACAGTATCAAGCTTCTTTCAAACACTACTTTTTGAAGCTCTTCTTGTAGTAGAAAAAATATTCAAACTCACTGAACTCAGACACACTTGAACGAACGAATGTTTGAGTTGCGAAGTTAACTTTCCCTTAAAATTCACTAACTGTCCTGGTTATTATCTACGTCATGTACGAGTATACAGGGTGTTAGGGAAAAAAGTGCAAAATTTCCCACCTACTAGAGAGTGGTAAACTGAACACTTTTTCCCCTATCAAACTTTGCACATTTTTTTAGATTTTGAAAGTTTGATGTTTAACAGGAATAAATTTGAAAACAAAATTTCCCACAGTTAATTTATTCCTACATTTACTCTACAGAAATAGTTCAAAGTTAGCATCTCCCCCTCCCATCGATGCACTTGTGATATCCTGGACTCAATAAGGACTGCGTATATTGCGGAAAGGCCTGGCATTTCAGGAATATCGCCAGAAGCCACTGCAATTCTTGTCGCGAGATCTTCCTCTCATTCCACAGGTGTTGAATAACAAGGCTTTTCGTGCGCCCCCTAAAAAATCGATGCGCCTCGATGAAAGTGATGGACCCTTTGAACAATTTCTGTAAAGCTAATGTATAAATCAATTATTTGCGGGCAATTTTGTTTTCAAATTTCCTCTTCTGAAACATTAAACAGCTAACATCTCAAAGGTTCACATAGACATAAGGGTTTAGTTTGCCACTTTCTGGTGCGTGTGAAATTTTGTACCCTTTCTCCTCAACACCCCGTAAAGTCGAAAAAATAAATTTCGCTTACTTCCATTCAGTGCCGAATGGCAGATTTCGATGGGAAGTAAGTGAATAAACTGTCACTGATTGTTGTTTACAGTTTCTTAACTCTCAAAGATAATTCAGATGTCCCATTTGTAGGAATTACGATTTCAGGTGTTCAGACAAGTTACCTGTAATCCATTTTTTCGTGAACTTTTTTGCCTAGCATCACAAATTTCTAAGCAGGAGACTTTAATAATTGCAAATACTTTCAGATTTGCAAAATTTCTCGAAATCCAGATCGCAAGTTTTCTTAGAACATTTTTATTTTTAATGCCCCATGCGTCATCACGCTTGGTTTCAATTTTCAACTCATACTCTGAAAATCATTTTCCGTACATGTATTCGCTTGATGTGTGTGAGCACGAGGCGGCAGAAACGGGCTTCTCGAAGGAAACAATTCGCCGAGCATCGTTTCAAGGTTGCCTGCCTTTGAACGCGCCCGCCTTGGGCCGACCGGCCCTTATTCAGCTGGCTGCATTCTCGAGGCCCTCCCAAAGATGCGTCGATTCAGCTTTTCTAGAGTCTCCGGTCTGATAAAGGCACAAAAGGATCTCATCAACCTGTTGCCGCAACGATACTCCCGCCCACGTTGAAGACGAGATTAGCGGCCTATTTTAGTGGTGCGCGAGTAATGTGTGTGGTGTGGACGGAGGTGTGTTTGGAGGCCTTTCGACGTCATGCCCTCGATCCGATCGCTTGCATTCATGGCACCGCAATCAGGCACAGGTGTCGTAATTGCGTCAAAGGGGATCCACGACGGTTTCAAAGTGCCAATGGCCATTTCGCATCGCGTAATACATGTAAGTGCTAAAATAATAAAGTTCAAATAAAAATCAATCATCTCGTGTCATTTTTTTAAACTAAAATGTAAATATTTTCATGTGTAAGTGATTATATCTTTAATGAGAGTGAAGAGAGCTCATATGTGCAAGGAGCAATGACAAAAATAGATTAACTGCTTCCCTTTACTCCTAAGATGGGTCACTGAACCAGGGACCCATGTAAATTAAACATTCAATATTCCACTACATTATAATAGTCCAGTGTTGCTGGCTTGCTTGCTTGGTCCGTCAGTCTCTTTGTTACGCTCTAAAGGATTTTGATAGAAAAGAACTCCCGAGCGAGTCCATGTTTCTAACTAATCAGCGAGACTTTCAAAGAAGGCAGTCCGTATCAGTGACACTGCAAATGACAATACTCCATATCAGAGTTACCGTAAATAAGAAGGCATTTGAAGAAATTGAAATCAGATGTGCCACCATTTTCGGCGCGGTGCGTCCACTAGTTTCACTAATAAAGTACGAAAACTAGTCGGGGTCTTGCTTGTTAAAAGTTTGTGAATGGGTTCTGTGAATATGTAACTGGTTCTGTTTTTCGTTCATAGTTAGCTGAAATCAACCGAGGATTCGCTCTATTATTTAAGGGTGTTGAGCTGTGAGGTCTCGAATACATTATAATGGAGCATTTTTTGGGCATCATGTCTTCATTTTTCTGTCGGTTTGAACAGCTGCCTGAACTGAACAGCTACGGTAAAGGAACACGAAGCCTTGCTGCACACAAGATCATATTAACCTTTAATTTGCTCGGTATTGTTACCGCTCGTTACCTACGCCCTGTGCCAGCTTTCAGCCCGAACAGAATCCTCGATCTTAATGGCGGCTGTGTGATTTACTCGGCTAATTGCTCATTTAATGAGCTGATCAATTATTAAACGCGTTCCAGGGGATGGTGAGACTGCCCACGTCCTCACGCATTTATTCAGTCGGAGCGAGCGTTTGTTTGAACAGCGCACGTAGAAACGAACCTAATTATGAGCGACTGCAAGGGGTCAAGCATTGGAGGGCATGCGGTCATTGCCTATATATAGGGAATTTTTACCATGACTTATTTAAGTTTAAGTTAAGGATTTAAGTTTGCGTGACTGAGTGAACTAAGTTCAGTGGAAGTAGCTGAGCTTTAAACGTTTTTTTTTCGGTTTGTCCAAATATCAATTCAAGATGTCAAACAGTCAATGTTTTACGTCGGATTTGCTGCAATGCACTTTAGTGAGATCACTAAAATTTTTAAATTGCTAGGAGACGTCTTTAATGAATAAAAATTGAGTCAGGATGACTTGTCATGCAAGCGCAGGTCAGCAATAGGGAGCCGCTGGGATTGGAAGAGATATCCGACGTTAAATTAGGTTTATCTAATTTTGAAGCAGGTGTAATATGAACAATTGTCGCAGTTAAAACAATTGTTCTACTATGGCACATTCCATGGTAAAAACTCACTCTAATTAAAGCTCCTTCATTCAAGGGAGCAATCTGTCTGTCAGATACTTTCCTGTATAGTTTTTTTTGTTCAATTTGAAGATTGTGGTAAAAACTGAAACAAAGACTTCGAGTTGATTCAAATCCAATAAATTTTATCACACAAAATTTATTTAAAGTTATCCCCTCCAACCATAAATGGTGAATTTGTCCTAAAATATACGAAAAATTGTCGCAAAAAATATGATGAGCCATATAGAACAACATTCTCCCTGATCGATTGTTTTCATTGCAAGCACCTAATTACCAGCCTTTAAATTTATTATTCAGACGATGATAGCACGACGATATTGTCAATATTTTCTTGCTTCCTGCCCTTTCAACTTTTTATGAACTCAAATCAGGCTACAATTATTACAAATCTTACAAATCAACACATTCATATCAGTGAAATCTAACGACTCCCGATCAGCATACAGGGTATTATGTCTCATGTGAAAAGTGTGCCCATATTTTTTTCCTTTAATTTTTCAGTCGTACACTTGCTGAATGTATGCACGCTCTATGCACAGTGAGGCAGACGCCTCAGTACGGCAGTCCACTGCTGTACAGCGGGGTGAGAGGCCACTGTGCTTATTTATTTTATGACCTTAAAATGATTACACCTCTAAAATTTGGAGCAAGTTTCAACCATTTTCAAATAAGAATGAACCTATTTAATTCTAGCTAGAGTACAAGTCAAATTTCGAGATATTTTAAAAGTTAAAAAAGTTTTCAATTTGTTACATCTTCGATTTTAAAAATTTAATTGTTTCATTCAACAATCGATGGGATGTATATAAATTATATTAGGACCATATTTGTGATTCACCAATATTGAAACACAGAGGCAGCTATAATTCTGTATGGGGACAACAGTTAAATAAAGATTTTCAATTATGTGGGGGAGAAACTCGACTCTGTTCTTTCTTCGTTTTCGAGATTGATAACGTTTCCGAATGGTGACATAATGAATAAATAAATACTTTAAAAAGTATGGGCGCTAAAGTAATTAGATTCATTCTGTTTCATACCGTGAATAAAGCTGAATAGAAAAATTAACAGAATAATCTCAAGAGGGGAGAAATGCATCAGACTGACAAAGAGCAAGCAATGCAGGACGAATCTTGGAGCCAAAAATTTACACTCTGACAGTCATTTCAACTCAATTTCTTATAATATAGAAACTAACGTGTCACAACCAAGTTAAGCAGTGGGGAGTTAAACAGTTTTGGCGCTCTGTTAATTTAAACAGCACACGAAGTTTTATCAGGCAGCATTGTGAGGTCCACGCTGCACAGATATTCGCGTACGAGGAGTTTCACCGTTCTTTTAAATTGGATAGCACTCTAATTAAGTACCGTGCTCCTGAAATGGGTGCTCTACACTGAACAGCCATTCACGCATGCAAGCATGAGCCTTAATTAGCCCCAGAAACCCAAACTCGGCCTCACACGAGCAGTCAGATTCGCTCATGTTGGGAAAAATTCAAAACCTGTAAGGCCTCGCAGTACCGATTGCATTAGGGACCCTCGGAGGCGGCGTCGCTGAGGAGTCTAGGGCCCTTGCGTAGTCTGCGCACACGCCTCGTCTGACGCACTTCCAGGCTGCCTGCGTAACGCAATTCGAGAACAATGCAGAGTCAGTTTTATCGCCCGTTTGCATGAGCTCAAGCTGAATGAAACGTTTGTGTTGTGCTCCTTTATGAACAATTTGGGTGTCGTGTAGAAATTTGTTGGCACACCCACTGCTATCACATCATTAAAAGAGAGTAAATATCACTCGGTGATGAAAGAGGGGAGGAGGGGGGTCTGGCTTATTATTTCTGCGTGAAACTTTGTTTTGAAAACGTAGCCCATTTGCGTAAAAAACTTTGATAACAGCAATATCCAGACGATGGTGCTCATTCCTGGTATTTACTTCGTTGATGTACTCCCAAGTATCCCCGTGTACCACCGAACGTTTTTACTTTATTTTTCTCCAGACTTTGGTCGGAACCATCACCCGAAGACCAACATGCAAAGCGAGGTAAATTTGAGGTCAACTTTGCAACTAGCACAGTGCAAAATTCAAACGGTTTTGACGTGTTTTAATGCACGACACATGATCTTTTTAGAAGTTAGTCTGCTAAACTAGATATTGCCGAGAGAATTGCAACACCCAGGAGGTCGGGCCGAATCAGTGTCACAGAATAGACGCCAGAAATTGAGTCACTGCCAGAGAAGCATCAACTGCTGCGACGCTTCGAAAATCTGGATGCCATATGGAAAAATTCTTAGTCATCCATCACAAAGAAGATGATACCGTGATTAAAAACTTTCTGATCTCTGACGAACTATCATCTCTGTAAAATTTAATGACGCTAAACTTGGACGAACAAATGAAAAACGTCTATGCACACTAGAACCTCGTAGAGCATAAGCTCGTGTAGGAATTATGTGCTCTAAAGTAATCGGATTTGCAGCAAGTCCGGATGAAAGGCTTGCGTATAGTACAAAAGCATGTAAAATTGCGCTTAACGTGAATACATAAATACCGTAAATTGAACCCTGACTTTGTCGTTCGCACTAAACGGAATCGATGCGCATTTTACGTCAATGATGAATGAAAAAATTGTTTGCCGTCAGACGAGATCAATCCCACACAAGTTTGAGGCGTCATGTAGAAATCATGCCACGTTCAGGAGTTCTTAAAAGTTAGATGGCTGGTTTTCTTGAGGCAACTCATGTAAGTACTTAATGTCTGCTGATGTCTGTGAGCATCTTGAAGGAACCTTCGCGCATAGCCTGGATTTGACGCCTTTCCTCCAATCCAGTCAAACTCCTTCGCCTGTGCATATATAATTATACGGGATTTTAGCCACCCAAGTTTAAATATCGCCGGCGGATAGTTTATAATTGACTGGGTGGCGAAAAAGTTAGGCCGGGAATTTGCATCCCTCTTTCTGACCTCGTTAATGCTTGTCTCACTCGGTAAAAACAAATCGCTTCTTAAGGACGGTGTGGCTCGTGAAGAGCATTTTGGAAACACTTTCTTCAGGGAGCTGGGATGCATCGAGCATCAATTGTCATACTTGAGGCAAATTTCGACCAGAATTGTTTTCAATTTTTATCGAAGCTTGAATTGTTCTTTCGCGTAGTTGTCCAATTCTTCAATAAAAGAATTATTTCCTCATTCGAAAAAATGGTCATTCATTTATGAAGGGGATAAATTGTTAAGCAAGAATCCTCTTAGTTGAAAAGCACTTATGAATATCGGTGAAATAGTAATATTTTATAGTTTTTTACTTTAAAAAAACTTATCTGACATAAATAAAATCTCTAAGCTGATACCGTGGGTTATCTACAGCATCAAGATTTGTTTTAATTCAAATAATGACGAATATTTATTCTCCTAACCCATGATAAATCTTGATAAATTAATTCAGTCCAGTAAATGTGAGCGAAGTTAAAAGCACCACTAAGAAACAATGTTACAAACTAAGCCTAAGAGCTTTATGGTCATTAGTGCACGTTGTGACATATGGTAGGCGTTTTAGCACGAGTATGTTCGGATACAGCCAATAAATGTTTTTACACAGCGCTTAAGCAACTACAATTTATCTACCGAGAATTTGATCCTATTGTCCGGTCCTAAGAGAACACATAATTTAACCCTGTACCATACCTGCACAACCATCTGGAGATGCACATCCTGCACATCTATTCAGCTCGTGCTTTGTAACGATCCACTGAAATTTATGATTTAGCCATTTTTTTGTTATTATCCACTGAAATTTGTGATTTAGCTCACACTTTGTAATGATCCACTGAAACGTGATTTAGCTCATGCTTTGTTATGATCCAAAGAAATCTAAGATTTAGTTTGTTGTACTATGATTCAATTAAATTTATGGTTTAGCTCCTATTCTGTTATCATCCGCTGACATTTACGTCGCTCTTCATTTGAGGCTCCGCGTGCATACGCGAACGATGCGCGGCCCTTGCGTGCAACAGACATTAAGAAAGTAATCGAGGATTGACTTCCTCTCGAAGAGGATGCAGCAAATAGCTGATAACCCATTTGTTTCAAATGCAGTTGTGTTTGATGGGAATTATTTGGAGTTTGTCTTTTGGAGAGTGAAGTTTTAAGGAAGCTTCTTTGAAACCTTACCTGTTCTAGTCGTAAACGTCTTAATTGTTCTTCAAATCATTGAAAAAAAACTTGAATCAAAGTTGTGGCTTCATGATAGGTATCGATTGCAAAAAAATTGTGCTAATGTATGATTTCAAAACACATGAAAATTTTAACAATCGTAACAAATGAAACAATGAAGAATGTGTTCTGTAGGATGATAGTATTATTAAAAGTTCAGGGATGGAAAATTATCACCTCCTTCTCGAACCAAATGCTTCGAACCATGTTCGTTGGTGATAATGTTGAGTTCAACCAACCGCACTGAGTCCTGACTCGAAAAATTAGTTCCGGCATTAGCGCTAAGATCTGACGAGCCCAAGCCTTTGTTCGCTACGAGGGATGAATATTTCTAAAATGAAATGATATGCTTCGGATAATTCTGACCCTAAAATCAAATGGAGAACAAATTTTTGATGCAAAAGGTATGGTGGTGTAGTACAAAATGGAATTCTCAATCAAAGTTCTGAAATTTAGATCTGGTATATAACTTTTTTTTCGTGGGCTTAAAAAACATTCTCATTGCTATGTCAGTCCGCTTCCTGAGAATTCTACACCCGATAACGCTAAGCCTCAATAGCAATCGAAACAACAAACCTAAATGCTGTAAATAAAATTCTACACGTGTGAAAAGCACGAGCTGTATCTAAACTTCTAGGGGTGGTACAGTACACACACACGCACGCACACACATGCACAAACATGTATATTCAAGTCAAGTTAATTAAGCTCATCCTGCCACTAGCAAAGAGTCTAGTTTTTGAAGCCATTTTGCCTTTACCCTCAATACGCCAGAGAAAAAGGAAGCTTTTACATCTGTCATCATCAATTTCCCCTTTAGGCCCAGAGAAGGAAACCAACAAACTAGCCAGGAGCCAATCACACTCCCTGCGATTCTAATCAGGGCAAAATAAATATCTAAGATCAATGCTCTTGTCCGAGTGCTGCGGCAGAGATTGGGCTTCTACTAATACGTGGATTCTTTAGTGGATCTCTCCTCGATACTGCTCCCAATTTAAATTTACTCAGGGATTTTTATTCCAGAGTTTACTGTGCTGGTATATTTGGAGACAATTCATTTATCGAGGAAATGAATTGTTAGAGAGAACACGGGAGGAGGGCGCATCGTCTCTGGGAGAATGAGTGTATATTTACACGTGTACATACTGCAGAGAACTAAGGGCATATTTTATATTGAAACTAAATGAATACCGGATACATTATAGTGGTGTGGTGCACAGGTTAAAAAGGAAAGAAGCCTTGGTGCGACATGAAGTGTCAGGTGACGCGTTGAGAACGTAGAGTGAAGTGATGCACAGCGATGAAGAAATCGTGCAGGGGGCGGAGTAATGCCCCAGCTGAGTGCAGAGACGATGGTTGTGGCAGGTGGATAAACGAGAGTGTAGCAGATGATGTGATGTAAGGTGGAAGATCAAACTCTTGATGAATTAAAGTTGATGATGTGAAAGCTGTGGTGACCTACGGACGATACAATATCAACACAAATAAGTGAGGGGC
>VOMN01102752.1:0-21594 GCA_014899125.1 Orchestia grillus
ATGCAATACAGAACACCTGATGCTGTAAAATACAATTGCAATACAGAACTCCTGATGCTGTAAAATACAATTGCAATACAGAACACTTGATGCTGTAAAATACAATTGCAGTACAGAACACCTGATGCTGTAAATACAATTGCAATACAAAACACTTGATGCTGTAAAATACATTTGCAATAGGAATTTCTATCTTGATAGGCCACATAATTATTAGTTGTCTGGAAAACAACTGCTTGTAAAAATGAATGACACAACAAGATAAGAAAGTAATAAAAAAAATTCATGGAATTTCAATTTGATATCACTAATATGGGTAACAAATATCACTAACGATGTGTGCGCCAAAAGAACTCATTCATGTGTAGCGAGCTGTTCGAACCCGAGCTAACTGACCAGGACGTTCACGAGGCAGTGACCGTAGCTCTTGCCTACAGCGTTAATCATCATAACCAACGTCGTGATGTCCAAAGACACACCGCAGCGTCTCGGTAAAGCCTTCGAGAGGCCTGCTGCCACCGTCCGATCTTTGAGCTTGTTTATGCGACAGCCAAATTGGTCCCCGAGACGCTGTGATGCAGCACCGGGAGGTGACACACGGTCGGGCTTGCAATATGCGCTTGCAGGACTCATGTCTAAAGACCAGGAATTTTACGCACGGGTTTGTGAATGGGTTGCCAACAATGGCTTCCAATCAAAGCCGATTTTCACGTTTTGGTTGACAGCATATTTTGAATAGAGTTGGTCGTTGAAAACCGCCTCATAAAAGATTACTCTAAGCACATCTAATCTCATTATTGAGTTACAAGTTTTAAAAATTCTCGTGTGATCGACACTAGAAGAACAAATTATCTAGCGTTATAGGAGTTCTCGTTGGTTGGTAAGTAATGGAGTATTTGCTTTGGCTGCCCCTATAGCGTGAACAATTATGAGGAAAATTTTGGCACATAGACTTCTGTTTTTCAACATGTAATCTACACTGCAAACTCAAAAAACACTTTTCAACTTACGCAGTGCGACACTGGAAAGATTTCCAATGATCAATGGATACAAAGATCACATGAGTACACTGCGCACTTCGTTTCATGGCTCTATTACCAACATTACCAACACAAATAAAGAAGTCGTACATGAGGAGCGAGCGACAGACAACGACCGGTCACAGCTCCCACTCTCCTGGTCATGCGCGATAAAGAAAAAATTCAACTCCAGAAGTCGAACTTCAATTCAACCGAAAAAATTGAACTCCAGAAATGTATCTTGAGGTGAATAAACTCGCTCTTACTTGCGCAAAACTTTTGTTGAATACCTGACAAAAAATTAATGAAGCTAATTGTGGTGGCCCACATATGTGAATAAAAAAGTCTTCAACAAGGACTCGAAGAAATACGCGGTACGTGCAATTACACATAGCGAAAATAAAGTCTGTAATTTTATTTATTAACTGAGGGATTTTTATAAGACCAGCTCCATGAATATTTCTTGCCTACAGATCAATGGTAGAAAAATCAAATAATCGGAGTCTTTGATGCTCACGAAAATACCGAAACAATTTCACGAGAGAAATATTTGTGAGCGATATTAAAAAAAATAATGAAAAAATAAGTACCTATTTTAATGAAAACTACGGAATACATTTTGAACGTCTGTCTGAACAAAGGACTATAAGTTTCTCTCTTGCATTTTTCAACTCTTCTTGAGGCCCTGGGAAACATGAGATATCCGTCAGCTGACTCGAATCCAATACTGAAAAAGTGTGCAAATAGCGATTTTTGTACATACTACCGTTTAGTTCACTATGAGGACCGTCGTTTAAGCCATGAACTTCGCACCGGATATCATTCCCAAAAACCTGTTTCGGCATAATTCGGCTGCTCGGCTGCCCAACGAATCTGGAAATAAATTCAAAATACGAAGAGTTTTCACGTTGTCACGTTGGTTTAAATTGAAGAACCACTGAAGAATTAGCTCATGTTGGGAAAAATTCTTCATGTTTTAAAAATCTAAAATACATTATGATGTTTTTAAAAAATACACGTCTTCAACGTACTTTCAAAAAATTAAATTTTTCGGTTTATTTCAAAAATACTATTCCTCAATATGTTTTTAAAAATTAGGAGATTAATTATTTTTTCAAAAAAAATTATTATATTTCCAAAAAATACTGTATTTTATTTGAAAAAAGAAAATGCTCCATTATATATTCCACCCATCAAATTTCTCGTTGCGTTTCGAAAAAATAAAATTCATCATGCTTAAAACTAAAAGAGAACTTCATTACATTTTTAATGTCCTTAATGGAGTGCTGATCAAGCTTTGCCCATAATTCACTTTTAGGGCTTCACAACAAGGCTCTCATATTGTGCTTAAATTTTAACTACCATATTTAACGAAAGTAGCTTTAAAGCATACATTTAATGTATGCAACTTTTTTCGTTTTGAACCATTGATAATTTTAATGTAACGATTCTTAGAAAGGGTATCGAGTTCATTTTTAAGTTTTTCATTTCATTTTCACTCTTGCCGATCAATTTTGGAAATTTGTGGAATTAAATTTTTTCGTTGTTCCTGGTTCCTTGTCGGTTAGTGTTCACACAATAAAAATTAAATTAAGATCAGACAGTAAGCAATGTTTCCGAGTCATTCAGCAAATAGTGCTTCACAAATTCTTATACGCGGAACTATGATCAAGCATAGTGAAGAATACATACATGTTATCGAACCGTTCCATGGTATTTTACAGACTTTATTTTCAAAACTTTGTGGTAAAATTTAAAAATCTAGAAAATTTCATGGAATTTGCTCCAAGCATAAATAACTCATGATGAGGGGCTATGACATTTCATAAAATAGAAGTGTTAAAATTGTATCAATGATTCAAAAGAACTGTACATACTTTAACTGAATGATTTTCTCTACGAGGAGAGATTTTGAACCTACGTTTATTCAATGTTCTGATGTCGTCAATCTTCGTCTCTCAGTTGTCCAAAAAAGTTTCAAAAAGGATTTTGCTTAAAAATATAAAACACATTAAGTTCAAATATCTTAGATTTCTTCGCTTAAATTGTTCCTCTTCAAATTGTACAATCCAGCTACTTTTTATAAATACAACAGCGTTTGATTCCGTTAGAATTAGATAGTTGGAGTATTTTTAGAGTTGAAATGACTACATCCGTACGTCATTTGTTCTAAAACATGATTAACTCATTAGAAATTCAGATTTTACTAATAATTATTGTTTACGAAGCTTTAATAAAAGCTTCGCTTCACCCGCATATTGCTTCTACTTCAGACGTGTATTCAGTAAACGTTTTCGCCGTTGAGCATTGCAAGTAAATTGATTGTGTTCTGAAGCTTCGTTAACACTCGGTCTCTATGTACCCAAACATAATGGGAGCACAGACGTCCACGCCTCATCTCTCTTTACAACGCCCTTAAAACGTAGCACGAAAATTCCTGCAGTGAAGCCTTCATTTCCACGTTGTCTCGGACACCAGAAGTGGAGCGACAAATGCCCAGGCATTTATCCTGAAAGCGTGAAGCACAACACGCATCACGTCTTTAAAGTGACGGCAGAGTGATATTTTATTTTCAAAAAACCTGCGCGTTGAATGCGCACGGGAGAATATTCTTTCATTAACGGGACACAGTGAAGGAACAGAGCGTTGTACCAAAAAAGAGCGTTGTACGCTGTTCATCTTTTGTTAC
Organism: Orchestia grillus; assembly: GCA_014899125.1. Taxonomy (NCBI): domain Eukaryota; kingdom Metazoa; phylum Arthropoda; class Malacostraca; order Amphipoda; family Talitridae; genus Orchestia; species Orchestia grillus. The sequence goes on from VOMN01102752.1 coordinate 3,709, forward strand.
TCTCTGCCTTGATTAGCCGAAGGCCCGGCCAATCTTTGTTTTATGGAGGTCATTAAAATGCCGCTTCTGCTCCGAAGATTTCAGCCTTCAAACTCAGACTGTTCTTTTTCAGTTTATTCTTCAGGTTCTTTGTGTGTTGCTTTACAAAAAAATTCAAGGCAAACGAGTATTTCGAAGAGAAAATTATTTCTGTGGGATGTTCCTTGAAGAATATTTTTTCGAGCTTTCACGGTGACTTTTCTTAACGGATCGGAAAGGAACGAAAACGGTGTTGTCGTTTTACGAGGCAGCCTTATCTGTTTGCGGAAGACGAAGAGGGTGCTCTCTAAATCCAAGGGGGAGGTGAATATTTACCTCACTTTTAGAAACTCAATCATCGCAAATCCACAAAAGATGCAGAATATAAGATCCCAATATGTACACGGTTAATAAGATTAAGATGCACGCGGTCTGGATTTCAGGTTTTTCAAGATCACTGGGGTTGCAAACTATTATAAAAACTATGTTAAACCCATTTACTCGAGTTCAAATGTCAGTAACGTGTTCATGAAATATTTTTGGCGTCATAACTTTTACTTTTGTAGTAGTTTGAATAAAAGTCAAACTACTACAACGTCAAGAGTCAAATAATTTTGTAGTATTTCATGCCAAGAAAGAATCAACCAAAGCTTTGAACTAACAAATTGAATAATTTCAAGAAATTCTGAAGAGAAATTGTTTAGCCCTGTGCTTCTTGTTGGTCATTGTTTATTCTTCTTTGGGTATAAATTGAAGTAGAAAAAGTTTTTAGATAATGAACATTCAGTATTGCCATTAGATACTTGTCATTACTTTGTCAGATAATACATCATCGCTATAAACCAAACACCATAAATACGAGTAATTGCAGTGTTGCCGTGACTTTAAATGAAAACCGTACAGTTTGCCATGAAAATTTATTTCTTTTGAAGAACATGACCTCGCCTGAATACTTGAAAATTCTTGAGATACATTTCTGAACAAAGCCTCAGGCTACTCATACTTTTAGAAAACGACTTGCATGTGCTCTGTCAAAGCGTACACCAATCTTGATTCCAACTCTTCTTGAAACTTAAAGTACATTGGTTGTGATTATGTAGCCAATTTTAAAGTACTGCTGATGAAGGTGAACTTTGTGAAACCCTCTAGTTGTAAACAAGTCAGTTTACCTTCACTCACTGCCACCCAGGACGTTGTCCTGAAAAGATTTGCACTTTCCTATGGGGTTCAGCTGCTTTACCTCCGCAGACGCAGATAAGTTCCCGAGTATCTCTCAATGAAAGTGTCACGATATGTTTATTCTCGTTAGCTAAGCATTAATATCGGTCTTATAGCATCTTAATGAGCCACCAGCTGTAGATTTTGGATTCCTAACTACAACTATTTTTTGGGGGAAGTTCTAGTTTCGATACAGGCTGGTCTCACACCACCATTCATATTCCTGTTAAATTTTTGCGAGATGACTTTCGTGCAATTTTCTAAACGAACTTCAACTAGGACAAAACTCCTTGTCTGTGCTCTCCCGTCCTCATTCCCTCTGGTAGGAGCTGACCTTTTTCGCCGAGCAAATGAGCAAATTTTAAGCCCATCTGTGCTTCAGTATGACGATATTGATAGGAAGACATGTGCCAATATACGTTGTGCAAGTAGAGTATTACAAATATACTCGTATTTTGTGGGGAAACACAAATTATCTACCTCGTGTTCTGGTACTCAAATGCAGAAAATGTTAAATTGTGCGAGGAATTTTTTCGCCTGACAGGCAGACTTGACTGAAATATAAATGAATACTTTTTTAAGCAGAGGTATTCCGCAGTAAAAGGGTATATAAGAACGCTATATTATCACAATGGTACTCCTAGATAAGTGTAAGGTGCAACATACAATTTGAAGGTTAAATACCTCGACATCTATTTAAACATTGTTCCTTCCGAATAAACGAAGAAATTAGTAGGCTTCCGTATGAAATCATGACTTAAGCATGTTTTTTAAGACCATGACTTGATTTATACTTTTCAATATATCTCGTAATCGAATGTTTCAAAAGGTTTTGTGCAGAATGTTTTACATTTGAGATTTACAACAAAATCAAAACGTCATTAGTGATACTGTTACATCCATATTTCTCACATTAAAAGTCTATTACCTATGTATAGAGACAGCGGTCTACCAGCCAGCATGTGCTGCGTAATGGTTTACCCGTGCGCCAACACTTATTTCATTTACCGTTACAGGAAACCCTCAAATTTGAATTATCAAACTAAATAAGTACCATGAAGCTTAGTGGAAAGTAAGAGCATGAATGACAAAAGCAGGTCGAACTTTAGAGTACGAAGTGCCGTCGAATAAGAATTCGGCGACCTTTATGGAACAGATTAGTTACGTGCATTCGTGCGTAGGCGTTTATTAGTTACGTTTATGATCATGAGCTTCAGCACAGTCGCATCGACAAAATCTATCATACAAGAAAAAAAAATTAATACAAGCCCGATTTCCACCATAATGATTTTCTTTTCGTGGTATATTCAAAATTGAAGATTAGAAAAGACAGGTATTTTTTGACACCAAGTAAATTTAATGACCCTGGGAGGCGTTTCTCTGCACACGTCTGATACTTAAACTCTTTGTTGTTCAGAGTTATTCATCGGTTTTGCATTTTTGAACTCGCCAATATTCTTACGATTTTATGGGACTCAAATCATAACAGAGTAAAATCACTACAATCTGAGAAAAATTTAGAAGTCATATCTTGAGCATTCATATTCCACAAATATTGGGACAGATCCCACGAGTAGCTTGGTACATCTTCACTGCATTTATATTCAAAGATAAATACCTGAAAAAACAGCGATGTGGAAAGCGGCCTCACGAGCTCTATTGAGGACTTCTCGCTCTTTTTACTTCATACCCCACAAAGGGGACGCCAAACCTCCCTTTTCTCCCCAGCCGTGAAAGTTACCCCCAACTTTCGACCTGCGACGGCCACGTTTAATCTATAAATTGCAAAATTAATTGAAAAAGAACGTAATTACCGTCCTAAAATTACGCACCTGCGGGAAGTTTTCCAGTGGGAGTTGCGGGTAATGGTGCGAGGGCGAGATTTACACGCGCTGCCTCTTCAGGCGACGCAGCCTAATTGATACTTTCTCCGTCGTGTATCATTCCCAAGTCACTGGCTTGAATTTTCGATATCTCGTCCAAATTTTTCGCAATGCTGGAGAATTCGCCCTTAGGTATCATTTCATGAAACGTTGTCCTCATTTAATTACGCTAGCGGGTTAGTAACTAATGAAGTTTGAAATTGTGGACAGTCTAACTAGAGCAGTTTGGCCGGAGAAGTGAGGAGTTTTAAATGTTGTCTTCTTGCGAGGCGACTGGTCAAGATTTTTTTGGCTAACGAATTATATTCACAGATGGATTGACTTGATCAAGTCTCTGCGTGGACATATAAAATCTTCAAATTTTTTTTTAAAAGAGTATGAAAAAAACATCAAGCGTTCACTTTCAGCCGAGAAGACATTGCCTGAGCAATAATTTCCCAAATCGCCTTTAGATATTTTAAAGCTGACGCCAGCTGAGAGTTCTTAGTGCCGACTTCAATTTTCATTCCTCGGAATAATTCTTAAAAATCTTTCGAAGAGTAACGACTTTTATTGGCTTAACAGAACTGAAAACTTGAGTAATAGCGAGTAAGTCATTCTGGATTAGGGCTGACGTACGCTGGGTGACGAAGTGTATGAGTAGAGGGGGCCGGAGGGAGCTCTGTGAATTAACTTTCTTGTAGTTTGAAATTCTGCAAATGCAGGGAATATGCGAGCGTGCACATACACTAAAGTAATCGAACGCAGACAACAGAAAAATATTTGGAAAGAGAAAATTATTTCACGCGCGTTGCAGGCGTGTCTATGTTTATGACCTTTTCTTTACGTAGTGTTATTCTGCGGGATATTTACTTGTCAGCCAAAAAACAACGATGAAAAAGATATCCTTGGTACAAGTCATGGGAGAGTCAAGCCTTTCATATTGTAAGGAAATATTTAATTTTTACAAGACTACTCTGTTCCTCACTGAGGGAGTTGATGCGGTTCTATGTAATATTTACAATCATAAATAATAAAATATATATTTCTATAAATGTCAAATTTATTTTTCATTGCGCAAACTCTGATAATAAACACGATTTTTTTAGACGAATAGAAGACTTTGAATTTTATCCTCAGAGGTGGACTAAGAAAAAATAATGGTAGACGAAGCGGTGAGAACACCGCTCAAAACCTATATATTTTTTTCAATTTCAAGTAGTAGATGGCCGCGCGAGCCACGCATGACATGCCTCTACTTTAGTCTACTATTCGTGGGATTTTTCTAAATGAGGCACAAATGTTTGGTGTTGTATTGCCCGCCATGAGAGCACACGTTACCCTGGAAGTAAAGAAGGCTTCACGAGTGCTTGTAGTAATCCAGTACGAAAGTAAGCATCAGAACATTGAACGAACAAGTGTGTAGGTCTAAAATGAGACACGTCAGAAGCAAGCAACATGCAAATTTCGTCATGCAGTTCAGATAATATAAATGAAACATTATCTGCATTTTGAGGTGTGCTTGTTTTAGAGAATCGTCTCGAAAATTCTGAAGAGAAATGGCGGTGGAAGAACGACAAGGTTCAAAATGGGGAGATTATTCAGGGAAATGACCGCTGAGGGTAGGCCAGGGAAAGAAGAAGAAAGTTGCTTGCTCCATACCAGTATATCATTCCTGAATAAAAACATAAAAAGAAGATTTGGAGTGCATAATATTTCAAGCGATAATTCAATTAATTGATTCTCAAAACTCTAAACAATTGGGAATTTGACCGCATTCATACCATTTTCGATGTTGGAACGAGAAATTACTAGCAGCTAGCACATTTGTGTCTTAAATAGAAAACCTTAGAAAAACCTTATTTACGCAACATATCTTGCTGCAAAATATACTTACGAGTGATTGTAACGCTGTGTTATGGGATCTCTTTTTCAAGAGTTTTTAAAATACACGTAGAACCGGTAGCGATAATCCTTTAACCACCTAATATTTATAGAGAAGGGAAAAGCAAAATTAAAAACGAATTTATTTAAATTCAGATTATATACTTCCATTAACCACGATAGCTAAATTTTATCACTAATTTTAATGCGAGTAAATGTCAGCGTGTTGAGGCATTTTCAATGATTATGTTAATGAAAATGAAGCAATGTTTGAGAAATGCATGTTGCGACTCAGCCTCGAATAAAAATTTAAACCTTGAAACTCTTCGTTCTTCTCTGAACAGACAAAAAGGAATGTAGAAGTCATGCAAAAATTCATATTCTTTTGTAAGGTTCTATGATGTTGTTGTAAATTCTTGTACAGCCAGATCTGCACGTGCCACAATTCTGTCTAATGGTTAAAGGATGCAAAAAAATGAGGATTTGTCTTCAATAATTATTTTGAGCATTTGAGTCATAATAAATAAGCTCTTGAGAACGAAGAGAAAGTTTCTCTCAAAAATGAGCGAGTGAATTATATTTTCGCATAACTTCGTATCATCAAATAATAAAGGAACAATATTGTTTTCTGTTGTAGTTCGAACTTGTGAAAATGCAGCGTCATGAGGCAGAAAGAGAACTTTCTGTGAATACAAGCAGAAAAGTTGCATCTATGAGACCTCCAAATTGGAAGGGAAAGTTAATAAAAGTCTTCGTCTTGGAAAAAGAAACGAAATATCTACAGGAACAAAAATCTTATCCTAGGTTCTCAGATAAAAATGCGAGAAAGAAGGAAAATTAATTCAATCTCAGCGTAGAAATACAGAATAGAAGGAAAAAAGGCCTTCAGGAAATCCCGGGACTACTTTTTTAGCGAAGATTTGACGCTTGTGGTAAAATATGTTGTTTGTACCATGTGCATGTTGGAATTTTGGGCGGCGCTGCAAGCTCAGAAAGAGTAAAAATTAAGTTCTCTTAAATTATTACAGTTTAGACTACTGTGATGTGCATCTTTCTTGAGGGTGGAAAATCTTGGTGATTGAATTTTATTACGCTAATTTTGATAGAGTGTTTTTGCTACACTAAGTGAAGCTAAAAAAAGAATTGAACGTTACAAAATAGAGCATCTTTTTCGCATCAATGAATGATTTCTGGGTGTAGATATAGAAACAATTTTTTCAAAGAATTTTTACTTGCATTGTGGAAACTTGAAAAGAGCAAATATTCGTATGCAAAAACAAACACAGCATTTTGTTCCATGCATCACGAGTTAAAATAAATATAGCTTTTCCAATATTCACAAAAGAGGGCTGCGCACGCTTCGCTGATAGGGCACCAACCTAGATGAAAAAGGCTGAAAAAGATAGGGCACCAACCAAATTTTTCGAGAAGAGGGCGACAACGATGAGCGAGAGTGCTGGTGCCGAAGGGAAATGGTGCAGAGAATAATGAGAGCTTCAAAAAGACGACCAAAAGGCGATGGAGGAAATGGAGCGAAGAGGCCGCCATGTCTCTAGCTGGTCGATACGTCAGAGAGTCCGCTCAGTGGTAGATGGCCAGATTTCTGATGGTGCCCGTGTTCGACAAAAAGTGGGCCTTGCCAAAATACTGGTCCTTCTGCGCTCAGGGAGACCGATTTATAAGGAGGCATGGCTCAGAAACTATGTTTGTTCAAGACGATTTGCCGAGCGATGTCCGTGATCATCATTGGGTGTTGTTCATGTTTTGGCCGTGATTTAGTGCCGCGTTAGAGAAGAACTGAGCTCGTCTCGCATATGTACACATCGCTACAAATTTTGAAAACAAGTATTTTCGAAAGTTCAGTATTTTTCCATGACAGCTCTTGGCATAGCTTGCGATGTGCAAAAAAATTCCGCCCGGAGCGCAGCTTTCATGCGGACAATTTTTTGACCTGCACACCATACTCGTCAGACCAGTCGAGCGGGCGAGAGTGGCTGGCTGTGATTCCGACGCTTTCTTGGCACCTCGAGGTAGGGCAACTCAGACGCTGCTTTTATTGCCTTCAATTGAATTTCTAAGGTTGAGTAGCTCACGTAGAGCACTGTAGTACCATGGTGCAATGGTAACGGGGCTTGGGGCAGCCACGGTACCGAGATACAGTCGTACTAACAGTACATTGCGACCGCTCCAGTTGTGCAGATGTGCAGTGGTACCGTGACGATGGTGCTCGGTAATTACGCGGTACTTTGGTACAGTGGTACAATGGTGCAGGGGGCACGTAATGCGGTGGTACATTTATTTAGTGATATAATGGCACAGAGGTACCGAGATACGGTAGCTCAATATTACATCAGTAGAGCATCCGATGTACTACGGGGGAGCAATTCAAAGGCTCTGAGGTTAACGGTTATGTGCAATGGCTATTCAATGGAACCGTGAAGAAGTGTTACTAGTTCATTGGCAGTGTGGCAAAGTGGAGTAGCACTGTAAGGTACAGGGGCACCGATTGTGCTAGTTGCAACATAAATTAGCTGAATTTTCCCCCAGCTTCTACCATTTTCTGGTGCAGTACTAGGTGTGCCGGTGGAGTCGCACAGCACTGCAAAAAATTGTGAAAGTAATAGCAAGGAAAATCGCTTGCCAACTTATCACATTTATCACCAGAATTATTGTTGTACTAACAAGGAATATGAACATTTAGACCTTAAAAGCTGATTTGAATATATGTAATAAATTAGCCTGCTTCAGATGTTAAAAATGGTCTCTATGGTCGAAAATTTCATTTTCTATTTTGATACAATAACAATTCTAGTCAAAATGTACGATAAACTTGCAAGCAGCTTTGCTTGCTTCTGTGCTCATCATAAAACTTTTCAAAAGGCCAAACGTTAATATTACTCCAAAAAACTATTCAAAAAGGCGTACACTCCAGCGTCTCAGAGTCTCAGATGTATTATCTTCTAGCTCATACGAATAGAAACTCCAGTAAAATTAGAACCCCCAAATTTTCCTCCCGTTTCTTCAATGTAAATCAGATTTTACAGGAAATATTGCGCCGTGCTTACGAATGTCAAATAATAATAAAAGGTTACTACTTCAACGCCCAATGGGGACACTTATATGACGCCCGGTCTTAATTTATGAGGGCTGTACACAGCCGGCAGTCGCTCTGGCTGTCAGGGAGCAGCCATCTTAGTGTTGTCAGTAGATCCTCTCAACTGATTTACCGTGAAAAATATCAAATTATTTGCATGTAACAGCCTGCGATTTTAATTCAGGGCTGTCAGAAAGCTGTATCTGGTTGTAACAGTTAAAACTATGATGTATTATATGTTTAAATAACTACAATATTTTCATGCTCTCATTCTAAAAAAAAAATAGGGAAATTTAGTACCCTTAACAGAAAAGCTGAAGTTTGGACGTAAACTTTTACTGATTCATAAGTTTTCTTTAAATATGACGTAAGTTAGGAACAGTGATATTAATTGTTTGAAATACCAATAGGAAAATGTCACAGAAATTTCTTTGTGCTTCTCTAGCCCCTGAAATTCGGACGCAGAGGCCACCGCGTCCCCCAATGACGGCCTGCACAAATAAGATGGCGCGGAAGCCCCACGAGTTCCTCATTTTCTCCAATCCCCAAGTCCTGAGAATGTGAAGAAACTCATTTTAGTAATCGGAAACTAACACGCAACATCTTAAAATCATGACTTATGAATATATTTAAACTAAATTTGAGAACACACACTGAAAAAATAATAATGAACTGAACTGCACCAACGCGCTGGTAATTTGCACAAAGCTGTAGTTTCCGAGAGAGGCTATGCGAGGAAACGAAGTCGTTAACATTGTAGGAGAGTGACAAGCTGCTCGAAATTCAAGCTTTTCTGTATCGAAGGAAAATTATGGCACATTTGATTAAACAATTGTAATTTGTGGTAGAGGAGCTATCATTAATTCACAAAGTAGGAGTGCCGACCTTTTTGGAAACGATTTTGTCCTTACCAAGTGTCTTGGAGACAAAAGGTCACCTAATGCATTGAAAAATTGTAGATGTTCCACACATTGAAATGGAAAAGTAATAAGCCTCATGCATGCAGAGCGTCCAAAGAGTTGTATGGGTCATCATATTACTGAAGGCACCCAAATGATTAGAGCATTTCGGAACTAAAAGTTAATAATGCTGAAAGATATCTACGCAGCGAATTTTGATTTAGAAAAGTTGAAAGATGCGCAAAGTTCATCTGGCGAAATGAATGCTCATTAATCATGGCTTGACAAAACCTCAAACGATTTTCAATTTTGAAGTTTATATAATCATTGCAGCAGAGCTTTGTGGGCTTTTTTATTCAGCCGTTAGGACTGAAAGGACGAGACTCATGTACTCTATGACCTATTGCTATGCGCTGGTAGGAAGGAGGATGTCAAAAGAGCGATGAAAAATTCCTTGAGAATAACAAAGCCACAGAACTCTAAAGGAACAAATGAATTAGCTCGCATGATGGAGATCCAGAGCCGCACGAAAGTTTCACCATATTCTTAGGCATATTTTCGTAGGTAAATTTTGTGCAAAGTATTAGTCTCATATCAGTTCAATAAAGGAAATTACCTTCTCGTATCATAAAAGCAATATGACGATAAAAAGTTCAGTGATAAAGAGTTAACTATTTACCTTGATGAGTGGCTGTGAGGGCAGGTGCAGACTATACTCGTACAGACCTTGTATCAATGCACCATGTACACTGAGCACCAATGCACCATGCACACCGAGCACCAATGCACTATGTACACCATGCACCAATGCACCATGCACACTGAGCACCAATGCACCATGCACACTGAGCACCAATGCACCATGCACACCGAGCACCAATGCACCATGTACACCATGCACCAATGCACCATGTACACCATGCACCAATGCACCATGTACTCCATGCACCAATGTACCATGGCTAATGTACACCATAAATGTACAACTGTCAGAAGCCCGAGAAAATCAATTTCTTATCTCAACTTTATTTCTTTCTCGTTCAAATTTTAAAAATAAAAGAATGTAACTCTTTAAATGAAGATGGAAAACAAGATTGGGTTCTTTCTTCCTAGCTAACCTTGATGTGATAACACATATTTACTCTGAAAACGAGTTAAGAGTAAAAATTACTCTAAATTTTCCTTATAAGTGAGCAGCTAACTGGAAAACAAAACCTCATTTTAATCCTCTGTCTCAGGATCTATAATTTCATCCTTTTCGTCGCCCAAGCGCGGATTTTGCCGCTGGATAGTCGGTTATCGAAGGGGTGACGAAATATTCAGACTGGGTTGCTGGGGATGTCTAGAGCAGCAGGAGTTTAACTTTCTCGCTCATGCTTGCAAAGTGGTCAAGGAATCACTGCGAAAAAGAATCAAAATATTTGATCTTGTAATTCCTACAGGAAGAACATCGAAGGCTTCCGGGAAGTAAGTTGCTCACAAGCTACTGGGATTTTGATACTTTCGAGGCTTAGTTGCTGAACTCCTTCACTGGCAGGGACGATTTAACCTGTTCTCACCCGACTTAAAGTTTTCAACGCTGTAAGAGTAAAATTGACGAATGCATGGTTAAAAAAAATAAAAGTGCCACGAGTTTACTCCTCCGTCCTTGACCTCTTTCGATACAAACCGACCATTCCCGAGTGTGCTCTTGAATCTCGAGCAAATAAAGCGTCTGAAAATGGCGTGTTTTCAGCAGAAGACCTGCACGGGAAGGGGGTAATACGCAGAGGTGCCGTGTGCTCGACCACCTCCGCATGCGAGAAATTTTTTAGCTTGTCTGAGCAGATCGATACCGGAGCACTGGTGACACGCTCTGCAGTATTGGCTCTCCTGAAGGGGAGGGTGGAAAGGTTACTGACCGACTATATTGAAGAAATGAATGTTTTAGCAATGATTAGCCTATGAATTCATTGGCGTGTATGCTAAATTTAATATCAATGAATTTAGGAAAACAAACCGGAATACAATAAGTAAATGAAATGTTTCTTGTTATTTCCTTCCACTTATTTGACCGGAATGAAATTTATGTTTTCAAATTTCTACTTAATGTTTCTTGGCAGTTGCAAATTGCACTCAAACTTTACGAATAATTACGCCAGTGAAAAAATTACATTATAAAAATTGTAAGAAATTCTCGATGGGTCGACTTAAAAAATCACGACGCAAACTCAAGATAATTAAGAAAGCCTTGGCCTGTCCTCATGAGCTTTGCCAGCTCCATCACCGAAGTTTAAATCTGCAACAAAATCCTCCACTGCTCGCAAGTCCGCTTTATATTCAAAACTTCACGAGCTCCCAGGACTCCAATGGCAACAAATTTCGGGCCTGTGCAGGATTGTCGCAGCCAAGTTGTAATAGCAACGCACACGGCTAATCAATGACACGTAATGACATCATCAGCGAAACATTACCTTGCAATCAATACCCTCAACGTAATGACAGCATCAGTAAAACATTACCTTGCTCATGCACCTCAAAAGTTTTGCATAAATTAAGAAACTCAGTTTAAAATATCGATCGGAAGGTCCGTGTCGAGCGCTATGTGAGAAATTACTCCTCGTTGACTCACTACTACTCCTGTCAACGTTGACGTTGACATCGTCAGTGACAGAGCCAGGCTTGTGGCACCAGCAACGGCTCACGTAATGTGATCGGCACTGGAATACAGGCGTAGTCACACTAATGGTCCTAAGCATTAAGGTATTCTATGCTGAGCAACCGATATCTCAACTTTAATTATAACATCCATCACCCAAAAATGACGAAACCGCTTTGCAGAGGATAATAATCGCACGGAACTGAAGCGGATCATCAAAAGTCTCGTACGAAAAAACTTTTATTCCGTGAAAATCTAGTTTTGCCGTGAGTTTCGATTATCGTATGCATTTAGTAAGAAGCAGTAGATTAGCTTGACACTCATGGATTATATCTTAGTTCAAGGTGTGACTAAAACTTTATTTGAAAATTTTTATGAGTAGTTAACCTGGATCAAAAGCACCAACAGTTGCATTTCTCGAAATTGTTTCCGGAAAATTTTATTTCACGTTCATATGAAAAACGAACCAGAACTCTTATTTAGCTGTTATACTCAACACTTTTTAAATTCATGAAGTTCAGTATCCGCTTTCAGAACTGAATGGGTTCAAGATCAGCTGTGTAAGAGAGAGCGGAATCTCGCATTCGAAATCAGGGATTACGTATTACGCTGAGCACGGAGCCGTGATCAGAGCAAAGCTCCATCGGCTGTACAGTAATTACACAAAGAAATGCAGAGGCTTATCAGGCAAGCGGCAGTCTCCCAGGTGTGCCAAAACTCAATCAAAAGTAGCGGCACTGTTTTGTCGCTCATTGGTTAGGTGCCTTTCCCAGAGCCAGAGGCAAATAAGCCAAAGTTTTCTGTAATTGACCAAGTTGGTATGAGTCTTGGGGCTGTTTTTCTGTCCAAGACTCTAGGGGCAGCAGACAAAAGTTAGAGCCAGTTGTCGATTGGTTCTCTTCTTTTCCAGGCAGGTGACTGCTATTGAAATCGCGAGGGAGTTATTTCTAACAGAACTTCAAAAAGAAAACAACAATTACGAATGTTTGAGACTCTTTTTGTTTGCTTGAATCTCCCAGCCAAAGTTGTGTTGCAGAGCATGGGAGATTTATGTTCTCTCAAAGTATGCATAAATCATTTAACTTACAATCTTATTTAACTTGGTATTAGGCACTGAATAATATCCAGATTGGGGGGATTGGGATTGCTATGATACATATATTTACTCAATGGAATTTTTTCTTCATGTTCATAACATGAGATACGTTTCGAAATACAAATGTACATATTTTCAATATTGTTCAAAAAAATAATAATTCTCAGAGGGAGGATATTTTTTCTTCAGTCAGCATTTGCTGAGTTTTAGTCGCAAGTTTCATTTCATTTTCATTCTTTCACTCGAAGGTTAGGCCTGGCTGAAGGTCGTGCTTGTTACATTTTAATTAGACAAAACTGAAACATGGAAAATTACTAAATACAAAGAATCTATACAGGGTGGAGCAAAAAAGGAAACCCATTTAAAAAAACACATTTTACAAACCATAAAAGCTACACGTTTACTAACAAAGCGGAGGCCTACTTTTCTACATTTTGTTGTATACTTAATACACCTACGACTAAAATTAAAAATTTTGCCGCGAATGGTGCAGAAATAAAAAAGTACTTGTAAGAGGAAGTGCAGTTTGTTTTAAATTCCTGAACTGCTTCAAATTTATCGAAACAGATTTAAAAGGCTATGAGGGATTTAGGATGGTACTCCAGCACAAAGAAATCGTACAGTGCTAGAATTGCTGCAGAATATTTCCACAGATTGCATTACAGCACTGAACCGTCTGATTGAATGGCCACCATGATCACAGGAATACACACCTTGCTGTGTCTCTTGAGGGAACTTCTCGTGAGCAAAGTGTACTTTTCTCCTCCCGAAAACACAGATAATGCGAAAGAGAGAATTGAAAATGAAGTTAATTTCCTAAAGAAATCAGGATTTGATTAAAAGAATTATAGCAGGAATGCGGAGCAGACTGACCGCATGAGTACAATGAAATGGAGAACACATCGAAGGAAATTGAAACAAAATCACAGTTGAAACAAAAATTGGTTATCCAAAAACGTGCTCGTATAAAACCGAGTTGTCAGAAACCGTCTATCTCTAATAGATTGTAAAATATACTAATTTTAAAATGGATCTCTGTTTTTTGGCCACCCTAGAACAAACATTCCAGTATAAAAACTTGTACTTCCTCATGTGAACACTTTTATTCCTTTTGCTTTATTCGTTGCAGAATTTATAATTTTAGTTGTAACCTTTATACATTTACAACATAAATGCATAAAAATCTAACTCATAAAATCATGTTTTTAATACCTTATAGCTTTAATATTCTGTTAAACATACTCACTTGAAAATGTGTTTTTTTTTTTTGTTCCACTCTTTTTAATGAATAAGAATATTATGTGAGGAAGTGAACTCACAATATTCATTAGGATTGAATCTATGTTGAAACAAATTCTGGGACAAAATTCGATGCGTTTCCTTGTAATAAAATAATGATGATTGTCGACAGCAATGCTAAGCAGACGACTCGATGGTCCAAACACTCATTCCACTGGCGAATATCGTTGCTGTTTTTACTAATTTGGTTGGGGTGCATTGAAGGGAGTTTCATAAAATCAATAGGTACCGAAATAAGTAGACCAAATTTGGGTGTTGAACCATCATTTTTTAAGGTAAAAAAATTACTGAAACAAATTTTGTCAAGAGGCAAGAAGTGGTACCTCCCATCCTAAATTTTTCGTCGAAGTACCCACACACATCTATAATTTTGGCCACTCAAGCGCGGATATCCGCTCAGAAAAATTGCCTATTGACGCGTGCGTTGAAAAAGTTGGACCGGATTACAGTGGTGCCGTTAGACTTGAGCTTAGGCGGTGCTAGCAAAAGCTGTCTCGAAATCTGCTGAATAATTTTATAATTCATCACCGACGGTGAGACTATTTTCTGGATTAGTTTTTCCTCTCAAGAAATGTGGAATAGGTATTAGAAAGGGGATCAGTTTTTGATTTAGTTTTTTCTTTTAGTGATTCCATCGAGGAATGTTTTTTTGCATTGAAATAAGACAAAGAAAATCAGACGACGCTCATCTAATATCATTATTTGGAAATGAAGCTGTAGAAGTGGCTGCTTTAAATTGCAAGAAACGTTTCATTGTGAATAGAGTGCACTGTAAACTTACAAAATGCGCTACCTGACCAAAAACACTTGTCGCACCCTGGTAAAACGTAGATAAAATGCAGTTTTTTACAGGTTTCCCCATGACAGATTAGAAGAGAAAGAATATGGTAACAAAAGTGTCATCCAGTGTCACTGGTAGTCAGTACTGCACCTGTTCTCTCAGTGAAAATAAGCAGGAGTAATCCAGCTGAAAAAAACCTACGAAACAAACCTCTGTCTTTGACAAAGGACGAGTTATAGGTTTGCACCGAGCTGGGAAATCCGCCAGAGAAGTGCCTCAAATGATGGCCAAGTTGTTTGTCAAATCATATAGCATCCATGCGTAATAAATTGAAAGTTGTCATCAAAGTGTGATCACATAAACCATTAATTAAGCTCTATTGTTTTCGTTGTGTCCACATTTCTCCAAGGTTTTGGCCTTGCCTACGGTACGACAAGGTTTTTGGCGTTGTGGAGTAAATTTTTTGTACGTGCTTCGTGAACCAAAATTCTAATCATACATACATTTTGCTCAATTATACCTTAAGACATTCACTATTATTCTCATTACTTAACACATTTCTATATAATAGGAGCAGACCTGAGATTTTTAATTTGATTACCCGTGTCTATAAATTTACGAAAGAGTGAATTTTCTACGATTTCACTTTGTGAGTGAAGAACTCCACGAATTTGATCAATAGCAAGATTTCATCAGACATCTTTACGGATTCATCATCAATTGACACTTTATTTTGTCGCGTTTCTTCCATAATTTATAAGCTACATTATTAACTCGTCCCATTTCACAGCAAAAATAGGACAAATGCCTCAAAAAGCAAACAAAGGGAAACTGTGATTTTTTTAACGCCTGCGCAGAAGCGTCACGGCGCGGAAGTGAAGACAAGCGAACAGCGATGCGTTCTCATGCTCTCTTTTTTTCGTATTCTAGACGACTTGTGATTTGAGAGGTCGTTTACGATCATGGTTTACGAGGACCATTTATTTCTTATACGACTCCTTGATACTTTCCCACTATTGAGATTACGCGAGTTTGATGGATGGGTACAGTAATAAGAGTCTCAAGGGCATCTTATATGGACTGCCAAATGGTTCATGAAACTTTCAGTTCATAGCTCCAGTGCCGAACTAACTTAAGGTAATCGTGCCAGCAGGGAGATGGGAAATTCTCTAATTGGGGGAATAAATCATAAATATTTGGTCAACGTTTTGCGCTGAATAAATAGCAAAACTTTATGACAGAGGAGGAAGGTTTATCTCGCTGGTGATGGGTTCGTTCCAATAGAAACTTGACTACTAAGTTTTTTTGGTGCCTCGTCGTAATTCCTGCGGCTGCAGTCGTGATGGACGAACTCGAGATTCTGGCACGAGGAGGGCAGAAATTTTCCCGATCTCTGATTCCTCTCCTCGTGAAAATTTTACGATTATCTAAGGAACTTTCTGTAGATTCAGTGCAAACTAAATCCACCGAGGATTAAGCGACATTACTTAGGCAGAGGATTAAGCGACATTACTTAGGCACACAATCATCAATGGATTTGATTTGCTCTTAATGCAGTGAAAGTTCCTTGGACGATCGTGAAGTTTTCACGAGGTGGACACAAACTTTCTTGATATTAGGCTCCTTTTGCTCGTGAAAATTTTACGATTATCCAAGAAACTTCTTCTAAATTAAGCACAAACTAAATCCATTGAGGATTAAGTGACATTACTTGGACACGCCACCGTCAATTTGGCGATAAATTCAACTACCCTTGGTGCTCTTTAACTACGGCGAAATGCTCTATGCGGGGTCGACCAGACTCAAAGTAATTGAGTCTAGTAGACGACATCTCTGTATCGAAGATGCATACCATTATAATATTAATTTGCAAAATTTTTCCGTTACACTAAATGTTGATTTTTGAGATTCTACGTTTTGAAGTGACTGAATTCAGTACGATTTCAGCAATTAAGTCGAATAAATCGAATAAATTTATTGTCTTTTCTTAAGTTAAATTATGGTTAGAGAGCGCGATAATACTCTATTAATTTGTATCCAAATTAAGGAGCCCAGGTACGGTATGTTGTCGAGTATGCCATGAAATATTTACAGATTTATCTATGAATGTCCAGCTATACGTTTTCTTATTAATATTCGAAAGCTGAATTAGCTTCATTGTTTGAAAACTATCCACTTATATCTTATTATTAATGACGTTTTTCAGGTTCACGGCGTTCTTTTCATTTCTAACAGGTTTTTATTTCAGATTAGTGAATAAATTGGTTCATAAAATAGATTAGCAGCCTCAAGTTGCAATTTCACATCCTTAAGGTGCAATTTCACATCCTCAAGGTGCTATTTAGTAACCCTAAGGTGAAATTTTGCAGCCTCAAGGTGCAATTTCACATCCCCAAGCTGCAACTTAGTAACCCCAAGGTGCCACTTCGACGGCAAAAAGTTTGAGGACAAAGAGGGGTAGAGAGTGGGTTGAAGGCAGTACGTGACGAATCAGTGAAACAGTAAAAGTAACTTTGATATCACGTAATCTACACAAATGAAGTATGGAACAGAGAAGAGTCATAAGCAAGCACAAAGCTGGTCTAAATTAGAGACAAATTGGCACATTTTGAAAGTAAGCCTCTTTTTATTTACATACTTTAATGATATCATTGAACAGTAAATAAAGTAAATGAATAGAAGTCGGTATAATCTATATATCAATACACATGTAACTATCTATGTATCTATGTGTATCACACCCCTCATCAATAAATACAAAGATCATAGCGGTATCTGTGCTACAGCTTTATCACAAACTTCTACTCTTATAGATTCTAACCCGCACATTATTCGCGGGTCCTGCCAGCTAGTATCTATCATTTAAAAAACGTGTATCTAAACAACAAATCGGAAATAAGCAAAAAAGCAAAGATAATAAATTACTAACGCAAGCATCAACTGCGGCACTCTGGACTTTGCCATTTGGGTGCGACGAAAAGGTTTGAAGTCTCGCCCTGGCCTTGACTGGTGTCAGCTGACTGGTGTGTGGGAGGCCTTGTGGCAGTTCGCAGCTGACGGGTGTGTGGGAGGCCTTGTGGCAGTTCACAGCTGACGG
>VOMN01102755.1:0-30488 GCA_014899125.1 Orchestia grillus
AAACTTTATTTTGGCGGATATATCCGTCATGGCCCCAGCTGAACATCCCTGTAAATATGCATGGCCGCTCAACGTGTTAAGTGGTGGAAAAATACACACTGAATGAAGAAAAAATATATGATATGAAAAATTGAAAATACAAATGTGAAGTTGTATCAAGTTGAGTAGTGATAAGTTGAAGTGTTGATAAAAAAGTTATGCTCCACATTAATACTTGATAATAGATACTGTAAACTAAATGTTTTATTCCAATGTTTATATACTTTTTAATTTTCATTTCAGGTTTCATAATGGCTTATATGGCCAGAACATTCACTTTTGAGGTTAAGCATTTCCTTAATTGCTGTTATATTTTTATTAATAAACAATAATAAATTTGAAAGGGGCTGTCTTAGCCTTTTTTCTGTAGTGGAACTGTAAATTTTACTTGTTTTGTATTTATAAAAGCATCTTATTGTAAAGAAAAATATTTTTTCAGGTACTTCTCTCTCATGCAGAAGTTAATGATGATTAGCAAGCTTATTTCTAAGTCATCAATCTTTGGCAATATAATGACAAAATTTAATTGTAAAAGAGTTCTTAATCATCCTAGCATAGTGTACTCTGAAACTAACTCATATCAGAAAAACTCAGCAAGTTTCCTCCCTTCAGCTGGCATTTCTGATTTTTCTAAGTTCACTCCCATCTGGACTGCAAGGGTTGCCATGTTAAAATATTTGAACAGAAGCCAACTTTTACCAAAAAACTGTTTTTTAGATCTGCCCATTAATTTGAAAAACTTATCAATGAACCTCCTTTTTGTGAATTGTTCTAAGCACCAAAAAACTTCCTTTTATTATTCCTTTTGGGTGGAGCAATGTTTTGTAGTGTTCTTTGTTATGTATTACTTTCTGAAGGGTACGGTTTTTGCCTCTGGTGATAGTTACTTGACCCAGTTGCTGGAAGAAAATGTTGATAATGGAATCAACTCTGAAAATTTACAAAGTCAAGGTGGTGAAAACCTGCAAGATGGATCTACTGAAGCTAACAAAGATCATATTTCTCATTCAAACATTCAAAATGATCAAACTTTGAATCTTGAAAGTGGTCCTAGAGTTGAATGCAATGCTGGTCACTCAGACCAGCTGCCAACCAACCCAGGAGAAAGTGATAGTACATGTATCTCAAAATCAGCCATACCTGATGTAGAAACTAATGAGCCCTCTATTTTTGCTCCTGTAATTTTAGAAGAGCTGCAAGTTTCAAGCCCTGCTGAGGTAAGCAATGGTATTGGCTTTATTTTTTGTGTGCTTTGGTATAAATTTTAGATGAGATTTCTAATACTAGCTGTAGTGAGTTATGTTTCTGTGTTGAATTTTCTTGGCCTAGTTGCATATATAGTGCTGTGATTTCCTTTAACCTGAAAGAATGTTAATGTAGATTTAGTAGCTTTATTGCTCTTATCATTGTTTGTTGTAGAGAAGCGGGTAAGTTTGTTATTGTAATGAGTCAGACCTCTCTTATTAGGAAGGAGAAATTGTGTGCTTAAGGGCATAATCTTGTGGTGGTGTTGGAAAATTATCTCTCCTTAGAAAAAATTAGGTTTCTTGAGCTTTATTCTGAGATGTGTTTTTAGGAATGAAGATATGCTAATGAAATTCAACTAGTTTCAGAAGTGTCAAGATGAGGTATCATGCCTGACTACTTGGGACAAGTGGCCCACACTGCATACTGAGGATTATAGTGCCCAAAGTGCACAAAATTCCCCAAATCATAAATTTGGGCATTAAAGTTAATTTTCATCATATATTTGAGAAGTAAACATTGAAATTGATTCATTCTAATGCCTGAAATAAATTCCAGAAAAAGGTAATTTTTTATTTTACTTCAAAGTTTTTAATAACATGTGGGCAGAAAATCTAAAAAGTTGAAGTCCATAGATTTTTAATGTACGTTCATGGGATTTGGCTACGAAACTCCGCTACCGGAAATAGTTTCTCTTAAAAAACTGCAGCCACTTCTGGAATCCAAGGCTATTTAGGACACCATGCCAGAATTACTCAGGACACCTAATAATAAATCTTAAATATTAATTTTTGTCAATTATATAGGCTTATTCGTCTATGAAAGAACTACAGTGATTATTTTTGTTCCAAGGGATTACTATTAACAGGTATTTGTGTAACACTAGCCTGCCTTTTGATCAGGAGTGAACAAACGTGGAGTGAATTTTGCCTCAATTCATCTCATTTGTGAAGCTTTGGTACTGAGGCTCATGAAGGGCAAATAGCTGAGCAATTTATCAATAATGCATCATTTTATCCTAGTATACAAGCATGTGAACTATTTTTCCACATTTTAATCAGTTTTGGATGTAGAATTATATAAAACTAAATCATATCAATATCAAAATAAGGCTTGCCAAGAAGCTTTATTAGAGCTTTTTTAAAGCTCCCTCAAAAAAACAATGCTAGAGGGATGCAAATCTATTTATGAAACTTAACATAAAAACAACTCTCCTCAGAAGCTCTTACTTGAAATTCATATGTATTAATTAATTCTTTATATTTTGAAAAATGTATGGTAGGAATGCACTTCTAAACTTCAGAAAATTTAGTTTATTATGGTCACAAATTTAAAAAAATAACGAAATCTTATTAAAATCACATGAAAGTAAATTGGATATATATTTAAAACACAAGATTCATTTACAATATGTGCACTTACAAATTTGTGCTAAAAGAATTACTAAATGAGATCTCAGTAACATAGTAATCATCAATAAGCTTATATACATAAAATTTAATCTTTCATGATATGTGAAATTTCATTGCATGTTTGAATATTTAACCCCAGAAACCTTGAAATTAGTTGATAATGAATTTCAAAATTAGAGTAAAAAGTTCATTATTGTAAACTTAGGCTGAAATTTTGCATTGCCAGTCTGATGTGAAATAAAATATTTGATATGCAGTAATTAAAACAATAATTTCTGGTCAGTTTTGTATGAACTGCTGGTTAAAATTTCATTTTGCAATTAAAATTTCTTTCATCCTTGTTAAAATTAAAGAGATAAAATTCTGTATTATTTTCCTTGTAACCCTAGCATAGATGTTGAAATAGAATGATTTAGAGCACTACATGTGCCTGGGGTTTTTTAAGAGATAGATTATAAAATATTCTACTTGTTCACAGAATTGTGTCTGATGTATCCAGTTTCTTGGCTTTAGCACATGGATTATACACGTTGGCAAATGTACTCAGCTGATTTATGATTTGGGAAAACTACCTGTAGATTTGAACATCTCATCAAAAAGTTGGCTTTAGTTGCAGACAACCAATTTCTTCCATTGTGGAATTTCAAAGCTTGTCAAACACTATGACAAGTTTCTCAATGTGACTGAAAATTTTGTGTAAAAATAAAGTACAGTGTGCACTTCCTAAAGTATTATAAAACAGTTCTCTAACTTATCACATTTTTTTAATAAACAAACAAGTTACCCTAGGAAGAGCCCTCATAGATTTTTCTCTAAACCTTATCATGACCAACTTTGAAAAAATTGAAAATAAAGATTATTTCTGAGTGTTGGAATCAATCAATTTGAATATCAGCTATGATGAAAATGTTGAATTTCTTTGCCCAAATTTTAGTTTCGCAAAATTCTACATACTTTTGGCACTACAGTCCTTAGTGTGCAGTATGGGCAAATTGTCTCGAGTACCAAATCAAAAGTGCACAATAGTCATATGACTGTTGTGCACATTTGTATTGGATATTCTGTCCAATGAAATCTGATTTCAGACTGGCATATTTTATCTAAATAACATCAACAGTAAATTAAAAGAAATAGTATATGCTGTAATTGCAAGTAATGTGGTACCATTGGGACTCTCTGGTCCTGTATCCTGAACCAGGGCAACCAGTCTGAGGATGGACAGGTTTACAACTGTAATAAAAAGAAATAATACCAAAATAAATGACAACTATCTTCACTATTACCTTTTGTTAGAGCCAGTAGAAAGGTTGGATTTAAACAGGGTAACCTTAAAATTGTTTGCTATAAACCATCAAATTGGTAACAGAAGAAAATGAGGATAAAGGTAAACCGTAAAAACAACCAATGGATATAAAATACAAAACAAACAAACTAAATCTTATCAATATCAAAATGAAGCTTGCCAAGCAACCAAACAAAATCATAGTAGATCTTAATGCATGCTTGTGCAACATCAATCATTATTACACTTAAAGAACCAAAAAACTAAAATTAAATTGAAGAAAGGCAAATCGATATATTAAGCAAAACACATCAAGAGCTTTAATATGAGTTCAATTATGCTGCTTAATTTATCCTTATATTAGAAGATGCATAGTGGATACGGTAAGTACTGGAAAATTTAGTATTTACTTACAAACAGAAAAGAATACCATTTGTTAAAATCATAGGAAAATAAATAGGATATACATATATATGTAAAGAAAAAAGGAATATTTAAAATGAATGCACTAATAGATTTATGCTAAAAGAATTGCTGCTAAATGAGCATTAGGTAAAATTTATTTGTGTACATTTCGACTGTATTTAATGTAGAAACGTATCCATACCACAAAAATTGCAGATATTTAATCTCAATTATTATGTGGTAACTTGTTCAATTTGGATGTACAGGTGGATAATTCTTAGGATTTGCTAGTTGTGATTTACTTCATTCAGAAAAATTATGATCTTACCTTTAAAAGAGCATTAAAATCTTTATATTCTCACTATTGGTATACTATGTATAATGGAGTTTTCAATGACTTGAATCTATTGACTCAATATCATCAGCAATTTTGATTAAAAATTTAAAAAATTAAATTTCATCTTTAAAGTAGAATTTTTGTACAAAATTGAGATTGTTAATAGTAGTACCCAATGTTATTAAAGCATATAGAATGTTTGAAATTTTTATTACAATTTACTCAATGATTCATAGATTTTACTGAGTGCTATGGTGCTCATTCTGCTTGTTTATAGCTACTGCTTATATAATTCTGTTTATCATCACTATTTTGATTTGCTATATTAAAATAGCATAAGTTGATTTTGAGATATTGCACCATATTTTTTTACCTTTTTGTGACTCATTTCAGCTGAACGATGCTCAATCACTGACGCACCATCATATGGTCAGTCAATCAGCAGCAGTTGCTGTCGAGTCTTCTCATTTGCTCCTTCTCCGTGTTAGCAGGGCACTTCTGGTCATCATGGAAAATTACAAGTGCGTCAATTATTAAGGTATTGAATAGAATGAAAACCAAACTACAGTAATTTTACAGATGAAGCTTTGTGTAATAATTGCTATTACAGTATACATAAAAAATGACACTTGGATATGGCAAAGAAAAACAGCAAAAATAATTGGTTTGAAGGTTTTGAGCATGTGCTTATTTCAACAAAATCTGCAACACTAAATTATCATCTAATCTATATTCTCACTGAAATATGGTTATATTATCAGGACATAAAAATTCCAAATACCAGAATGTAAAAACACAAAATACATGCAACAAGCTGGATGTTTAAGTTTTGCAGTCATGCATCGCTTTCTCATGTACAGCTGTAACAAACGTGTAAAACCTCAGAACACCAGAAAAAACAAGTGCAAAAATTAAAATAAAAAACATTAAGATGACACATGAAAAGAAGGGTAACAATTGACTATTTTTAAGCAATATGCACTCTACATGCCATTTAATGAGTTTCTGTGTAGTGATGGGCCGACTAATCTGCATCAGCTGGAATTGACATCAGCACGCTGAAAATTGCCAGTTCCTTCTATAATCAAAATGTACATTATTAGGAAGAAAAATAATAATGATTTTATAGTAACATATACAGAAGTTGTAGCTTGTTATTGCCTGTTACATGTACATGTACATTTTTGAAATTTATTTCTGTGACATTATCATTAAGGGAAGCTGTTCATGTTCATTAATGCACTATCACCTATGCTATTTTGTTCAAATGTTGTACAATTAGCTATGTGTAGGTAAACTTGATTAGTTTCTAATTAAACAAATTTTTTATAAATTAATTTCCAAGTTTGGGCAATGGACTATTCTGGAGTATACACATATGCATTACTTGTTAGTGTTCACATTTGCTGATACTGCACAAGCAGTTATGGTGATGCCATCAGTTTACCAGGCATCTGAGGTACAGTTAACAATGCAGTGAATGGAGTTAGTTTCTCTAAGTGTGATAATTATTGATGTTCCACAATCATGCATTAAGATCTAATGGATTGTGATGATGAAGAATCCGTCTATTTATAGCAATGAAATATTTTCTAATCAAATTGTCCCTGAAAACATTTCAATGTTACAATAATTTGAAAATGAAATCATCATAGATCTTCATGTCAAAAGTCATAACATAAACAAAAGTTCACTGTTTTTAACAAGTTGACAAGTTTTTCCTCCTGTGTTAGACTTGGCTTCATTGTATTTTCATGGATAACTTTTGGGAATTTTTTTTTAGAGCAAGATCATTTGTACAAATTTGAGCAATAAAGTCTAAGATAAATTATTATGTGCTGGGTGTAGTTTAGAAGGTATGTATAGATGCGTATGTTAGTATGTGTATCATTCGGTGCGGGCATTATGTTATGGATGGAATAATTTGCAATCATCTTCTCAAGTTTATGGCTTCTACGTTTATACAGCAAAGAATAATTTGTATGTCTGCCTCTTTTGTGATCTTTTAAGTTAGATAGCTGATAATTATTTACCTCGTCTATATCTACCTACTCTGCCCAGCGTCCTACTTATCGTACAACTTTTATGTTAAACTCATTGGATAGAACTTTATTTTTCAATAGTGGAAGCCTTACTTGAAAATGTTTTAAATACCATACATATATTTTTAGATGCCATTGATTTATATTTCAATACCATTGGCTTATCATTTTCGATATACTGATGTATATTCTAAATAATAAAAAATCAGGATTGGCAAAAATTTTGGAATTGGCATATCAATATTTTGATGTGCCATTCATTAAATATCATGAGTGAGTAAATTCATGAATAAATAATTACAATAATGTTGGTCTTATGTGTAAAAGCAATATGTATTATGAAAATTGGTTTGAAAGATTTAGGCAAATATATATAATCGTTCTTATTGCTATAGCAGTATCAGTAACCACAAGTAATACTTCATTTTTCTTTTGTTACTATTGTGTTAATGAGCATCTAAAATGTTACTATTACTTCACCAAAAGTAGCAAATAAAATAATATACTACAAAAACTAGGAATGTACTTCAATGTTCATTTGTGTGGGCAATAGAACATTTTTTATTGGCTAGTATTAAAACTAAATTGCAAAGAACAATGCTGTGTAAAATTATATGTCAATCATCCAATCATGAGGAAATCATGGAAAAGGTAAATCAATGTTCTCATATTTACTTTGAATGGCAATAATAATAATAATACTGATATTGCTGGAGGAGGTGCCTATTGCTAGTAGCAGCAGTGTGTCTGTGGCCTGCAGAGAGGCATTCGGAACCCTTGAAGGTCTCTCTTAGTGCCTGATTCAAGCACGCTGTGCATGAATAGAATGTCGCATAAAATGACACATGTGGGACATTAAAACACTGACACTGAGTGCGTCCATACAAAAATCCTTTTACAAAAATGATAGGCTAAGTGGTTCACACAAGGGCCATTTATTTTTGACTACCATTAAAATATCTCATGACTGTAGAAGCAATAGAAATAATTTATTGTACGCTTTGCCATGAGTTTACACATTTTCATACTATTAAATAAGTAGCAAATTCAATATTTAGAAATACTTAATTTCTAAGTACACTCAGTACATGTTGCTATAAACAGACAAACCAACATACTTGAGTGAAAAAGTGAGCACATTTATTATGAGTAAGGTATTTTATTTAATATGTTATTGGTGTTTTTATTGAAAATGGAATAGGACCTTTAACTGTGCAAATATATTGTTCTATTTGTACTATTTGACAAGGCTGCTACTAATTTTTTTAACAGAGCTAAATGCGGTCTTATTGTGAAAAATTTCAGTTATTACCTATTTGTTGAAATGAAGAATTCTGTAATACATTCAAAATTTAACTGATTTAGAAAAAGTTGAAAATAAGTATACATTCCTGGAAGCGCTATATTAGTAGTGAATTGGGCTGTAGGAGTTGGGCTTCAGATCAAAAGTTAGACTTGGATTCCAACTACCTGCATTAATAGAAATCTGACTGCATCCTTAGAAATCCAACTCTGATTTCAATTAAAACTTAATAAAAACTTCTCATTTTGACTCTACAACCTTAACAGGAAGTGTATAACTTAAAAGTATGAATAGTTGTTTCCACTTTGTTGTTTATAGTTCATTTATAGGTCTTTTATTAATCCCTGGTTCTCTACACATTAGTCTTGCACTGTTTTATAAAAAATATTTCTTGTTTGGACTATTGAATATAGACAAATTTCAAATATACCATGTTTCTGAGTAATTCTAAAACTGCTATTTCAGCATTCCTTTATTCTCTTGGACTCCAATTGTGCTTGCGGTAGTGCTCAATAGGTATATATTGTTCCCAAGTTGCTAACAGTTCAACTTTTACAGTCATTTGGTCTGCAAAATTATAGGTCTAATTCATATAGACATTTAGTGTTTTTTCATGGAATTGCCGTGGAAAGTTTTTTCTAAAAGTATTTCAGATTTAAAATTTTGGAATTTCTCTTATGCTTTCATATTGTAATTGGCTGATGTAAGGAGTTTTTTGGACTCAGTTGTAATGTTGATGTTATTGCAGAAGTGAACTGGAACAAATACTGCAGCTGCTGCAGTACAATGCAACACTTCTGCGCAACAGTGGTGGTGCAGCGCAGCACAGCCAAGCTCTGCAGCAGGTCACTGATGCTCTCACAGTGGCAAGAGCAAGAGAGCAATGCTGGGAGCAGCAATATAAGGTACATCTTGCTTATCTTAATCTCAACTGTGTACCATTACACTAATTCCTCATTTCATCATTGCTTAGTCGATAGTATATTGAAGTATACTCTGACCTCAAGTAGCATAACTTTGTGCAGGATACTGATAAAATGTTCAGGATTTTGAATAGCCCTATATTAGCAACTAAAGAAAACTCTTATATTTTATTTAACTTGAAATTTACATTGAAAATATCCACACTCATTTTCAATGTATGTATTACTCTATGAGTGATACTTTAAATAATTACATTCAATGTACATAATTTTATCCATTAATGCTATAA
Source organism: Orchestia grillus (assembly GCA_014899125.1). Lineage (NCBI taxonomy): Eukaryota > Metazoa > Arthropoda > Malacostraca > Amphipoda > Talitridae > Orchestia > Orchestia grillus. The sequence goes on from VOMN01102755.1 coordinate 9,279, forward strand.
TTAATTGAAAAATTATTTTTAACTTGGTTGTGAACAAGGTTCATTTGGAAAAGTTTGTTTCCCATTGATGAAATGTTTCACTTGAAACTGGACAAATCTATTTCATTTCAAGGAATTGAAAAGTGGGATCTATAAATCTTTTGGGAACTCCATGCCAAATTTATTTTGGTGAATACTGGAGCTTCTTAGCATGATGCATTGGTTTCTTGTGCAGTTAAGTTTTAAGATTGCTTTGGTTCATCATGGCAAGAAAATAAATGTGACATCACTGAAGATTATATATTTAATGTTCAGTTAATTCTGAGAGCACATTTCTTGAACTGTTTTGCAACACTTCAGTCTTTCATGTTTTTATTTGTAATAATGTTTTATATTTCAATAAAAAATTAAAAAAACATTGTAATGCACTCTTTTACATGGTTTGATTTCATTTATCTACAGTGTCCATAATTATTGTAAGAAATGGCTGTTCAGCATTGTAGATTTTGTCTTAGAACTCCTTGCACTTAATCAAGTCAAAACCTAGCCTTTGCATGCATAGTCTGTATTTAAACGTTTATTAAATCTTTGTTGGACTTTCAAATCGTCTCCATAAAGGCATTTATGAGTATAGTTTAGTATATTTAGAAAAAGTTTGCAAACCTTTTATTATAAAATAGTTACTAATGCAGGTAAACATTGTTTTTTGTGAATATTTCATCATAAAATGTTTGAAGAAAACAAGACATTTACTGATATGTTTACTGTATCTTTACAGCTAATGTTCAAAAACTGGGACAATGCTGTAAAGATTCTAGTATAAGTCATCTAAGCACCAAGGCATACCTCAACCAAAGATTTTCGATTTTTCAGATAAAAAATGAAGTTCATAAGTTTATCAAGTACAAGGTTTAATAAGATTAGAGATTAAGAAGAGTTGAGTAAATGTTTGTATTAAAGATGGAGGTCAAGATCCAGGATGAAGCTCAAACCTCTGAATAGTTAAAGACACAGAACTGACTTTTGTGTTTCAAAATGATAAAGATGATTATGTATTTATAGGGTTTAGTAGGATTATAACGCCCTTCCATGGTTGAAATCTAGCTTGAGTATCGTGTTCAGCAGTTTTTTCTTTTGTTATCCCTCAAAGTAGGTTGAAGTGAGGCTATTGCAAATTTATCTCTCAACCGTGCCAGATTGATTTTTGAAGTCTTCATCTCAAAATAAAAAGGAGAACCTATGTCAAAACAACCACTATGTTAAAAAACAAACAATGAATTATTGAAAATCCATCTAGAGCACTGGAGATGGATTTTCTTTGATCTAAAATATTTTTTTTAGCATTGTGTTGTGACATTGGTGTTCCTTTTTATCCTCTTCCTCCTATTTCTTGTCCATGTCAGATGAGTTATATGCCTTGAATTGATCCCTGACACACAACCTTTCTGTTTTGTCATCTGTCTTAGGAACTCAAACAAATTTACATTTTTTATTAACCCTGCAATAATTTCTTGAAGTGTTGTCATCCCTATTTTGCTTAGGTGCTCTTAAATCCTGTGGGGAAACCCTAGACCTCAAAACTCACCACGCTTGGTTGAAAGCCTGAGAGATAAATGCAGATTATCATTTTCTGCACCTAATGTGAAATTTCACCTATCTTTGAATTTCATTCTCTCCTGTTCTTGTTCACTAGGTGCTTGAGTTATAATTTGAAAATTTTGCTACCCGAGATAGAACGTAGCTGTATCAGGAATTTATTTGTTCATGATGAAACAACTTCATGTTATGTCTGTTGAAGTGGTGGATACAGAAATGTAAACATGTTTGGTGGATATTTGCTCTTAGTAAAACTTCAGTTTTATTGTGACTGGCAATGCATGCGGCTCAGTTGACAACTTATTTTTGCTGATTTCTAGCACAGATATAATTCTCCTCCTCAACTTAGTAATGACTGTAATTCTCACCCAAACAGAGAAACTGTTTCTTGTGTTGTAAACATATATTTGGTGACCAATAGTTCCCCTTTTATGTCGCAAAAACAGAGAAGCTATTTATTCAGCGTTGAGCAACAATTCAGTGACCAATAGTTCCCATTTATAGCGCAAAAACGCTGCTAGCACTTGATGAGAGAGTTCTTTCATTGCTTGACTGCTGTCATCACTTCTAACCTCACACATATTCTATTACGGTCAGTCATTCTTTAATATCTGTCTGATTTCAATTTCTTCATCATAGTCTGCGCTTCATAAAAAATGATTGGACATGGACGTTAGGAAAATGTTACTCACTTAACGTCTGCTATTCAATTTCAATCTGATGTGGTATGGGTTCTTTTCCCTGAAAATTACTAGCTTCCTCTGATGAGCCTCAATTGTTTCATCTTGTTTATTCATGTACTGTAAATTTTCTGAGGAACGTTATGAAATGGGACTGGAATTCGGTAAAGTGTTCTCGGATCTTTCTTTACGCAGGATGGCTGCTTGTTAATGAGGGTGGCACATCAGACCTCAGCCAGCGCTCAGCTGTGCGCTCACATCGCTGGCGCAGAGCAAGACGCGTTGGCAGTCGCCGCTGCCGTCACCGCGCTCAGGCCCAAGGTACTATTAGCTGGTGCAAAGATGACCGTGTGATTGTGCTGCTTTATGGAGCTAATCGATTTGATTATAATCAAGTTGGCCTATGAAATGTTTTTTACATGCTTTTTATTTAATAATTGCATGCAATGGTTCCCTAAAAAAAATCCCTACTTACGCGTCTTGGTTCAATGATAAATTTGAAAATCAACCAACTATCTCAAATGTAAGTGCCACTAATGACGGAAGACTTGTAGCACGGAGTAACAAATGAAGGGGGACATGTAGTCCACTGCTACGAGTGAAGGTGGACATGTAGTACAGTGCCACAAATGGAGAAGAGATTCAACGCATTTGCAAGTCTGATTAACAGCAGAACGAAGAAAAATTGTCATATAAGAAAGGATTCAACAGATCTGCAATCAAAAATTTGTCTGTATCAAGCAAGATAAATAATACTATTATATTATTTAAAAGAATGGTTCAAACTACTTATGCTAAGTAGAGTGTTATGAACACAGTTCATGATTTGAATAAAAGAAATGCAGCCCAGCCAAAAACAGGGGGGACAGAAACGAACATTTAAGTGGTAATGTTTTCAATGATGAAAAAATTGTTTTCTTTCACTATTAATTGGGGCATTTTTGTTGCGGCTAATGAACCATGTTTCCATAAACCAAAACCAAAGAGCGCCATGTTTTCATTATAGCCCAATTAAGGTTTAAAATCAGAAATAAATTTTTTTTTTGGTGCACATCCTGTACAAATAATAAAACCAAGCAGATCAGTGAATTTTTTCTCAGTATACATTTGTTTCTTTAAATTGTTGTAATGATGGGAGAGGTGAAAGGAATAACAAAGGTTAAGAAGAGAGAGAGAGAAATGTAAAATATAAACAAATTAGCGTTGCTCGGGAACTACATGTAGATTTACTCCAAAAATACGAAGAATGAAAGCAGCAGGCACTGTGGAAACGATGCAATTTTCAGAATCTATTGTTCAATCAATTGAAAATAATAAAGAAAAAATTACACAATAAGTTTAGAATATTCTACTTTTATTATGAAAGTATGTTTGACATTTGCTTTTTTGAGATTTTACTGACATTGTGAAAGTACGCTTTACAGCCTCTTATGAGAATTTACTGAAGTCGTGAAAGTATTTTTGTGGTGGTTATTGTGTTTAATGTGCAGATAGAGCAGCTGCAGCAAGAGATCAGAAGCCTGCAGAGAGACGTGCGGGCACAGCACGTGGAAGTGATCAAGAGCGAGGAGGAAGGGCGGCTGAGGGCTGGGCCTCCTGGTGAGGCTTCACTCAGTTGAATGCGCTTGGTGCCTGCGCCCCTTCCTGTTTGGAACGGACTTCAGAGTGTGATTTCAAGGGAAAAATATGATTAACGCATATGTCAATGGTTCAACAATATATGTCGCTGAATGAAGTACCTTTGTTCGTTCTAGCCTTTATGTTAATTTAGTTGACATTTCGTAAGTGCCTCTAGTCATTGATGACTTCTTCTGCTGGATGATCATGCGTACTAGGAAATCGAATTCTTTCTGGTTTGAAGTTGGTTCGTGCCAAAAATCCGCGTTAATTTTAAAATAAAACTAAAGAAGGCATAGTTGGAAGCATCTGCTTTCACTAAGTATCTCTCATTCTTTTATGATCGATTTGCCGAACGTCCTGTAAAATGTCCTATGTACTTTCAACGCCTGAGCTATATTTCTAAACTTGCAGGCGAGCTATGTGTTTCAGTTTGTCATGCTCGTGCAAACTTGAAATTACCTTTGCTTAAAAGTTTGCCACATTCGTTCAAATGCGCTTTTAAGATAAGATTAACATGACAAATGAATCTGCATGGTTAGACATACCGTAAAACTATAATTAGACCTGCATACGTCTTTAGATTGATGGAATATTTGAAGCAGCAGGTCATCCTTCTGTTGTCACTCTTCAGAATGTCATCTCATAGCGCAAATATTTATTACAACGCACAGTTAACATCTCTTGGTTACGATCAGTAAATAAAGGCAGAAATCATTTAGTTCACACTGTGACCATAATTTTTCACACAGGTAAAATTTCACATCGACAAATATCTCCGTTGTAAATTTAAAAATGAAGGATTTTGTTTTAACATATTTAGTTATCCTATCAATTTTCTTTCTAATCTAATCTAGCATATACGAGTACGAGTAATGAACACAATTTCATGAAAACTTAAAAATTCGTATTCGTATATTTTACTGCGTTGACTGAGTTAGGTTATGTTAGATGATCGCGTGTGCCATATACGGCGCACGTTACGGTCCAAGTGTTAAACATTGTTAACTAATCTAAACAAGACTACTTATTATTGCTAAATTATTTTGTCAGTAGTGAGATCAGGAATAATGCATATTGTTGAGAATTCTATTCTTTGTGTCTATCCTGGGCGGTACAAATGTGCTTTCCCACCCACCTAGATGTCGTATACCGACCTGTAAACCTCCTGCTTCTGAAGAAGTGATTGGACAGAGAGTGGAGTGGCTCCGCTTCTATGAGTGGAACTCGAATTGGCTCGGTGAAGTCTCGAGCTGAATGTTGTGCAAAGAATGTAAGTTGAACGCAGAGTAGCCCCTCTCCTGTCAGCGAAGCTCGAATGAGGTAGGTGCAGATTGTAACGTAGTGAGATGTCGAGTGTGTCGAGGAACTCTTACGTTGCTTTTAGAGGACCGTGACGCGGGGTTAGTGTGGACGATAATTCTATTTTTCATACTTTTTCCTATGTACATTTTCTGTATGTTGCCAGTCATTTGTAGGTTTTTGTAAGGATTATGAAATAGCATTATACAAAAATTTATAGGTGCTGTATTTCAGAATGAAATGAAAAATAGCGTCCCGAGTAGCCCCGTCAGGTAGGGTAATCAGGACACTTACGATAAACCATGCTTTAAATTATTTTTTTTTGACGTAAAATTTTCTCTGGCTCAGCAGGTGATCGTATCGATGAATAAAATCGATCGTGAAACCAATGAACCTATTTTTCGACCTCTTAGATTTTTTTTAAATTACTGATATTTGACTAGAGTGGGTGATGTTGAAAGTTTATTTTCTACTTAGAAGTGCGTCGGATGCAGTTTATACGTTTTCTACAGCTTATGAAGACAATTTATGAATCGTAATCGTGATTCAAATGCAGCGAAATTGCGACAAAATCTCGATTCAAATGTGGCGATATCTTGATCGAAAACTTTCAACACGAGGGCCGACTTTTCACGTACAGAACTAATGAAAACATGGAGAAAAGTTCATGCGCGTGTTTACTAGGGTAAAATAATTCGCTACGACTGAAATACTGAACTACTTCACCTTTCATGAGGCTCAGTGCCGAACATTCGCTAATGAGACAAATCGCGACTAATGAGACAAACTTATTCCACGCTTGTTCACTGCGGATGTAAATGCGTACGTGGGTCGCGCAAATAACTGTAAGTACTGGTCACTGGGAGCAATAATAAACGTTTTAGGCGATGTATATACAAATAGGCTCGTGTAATGAACAAAAATAAATAATAAACATGTTTTATTCTTTGTAGTGAGTAGCCCCGGCTTGCGAAAATGGCCTCCAATTTTTAGGAGGTAGATAATTTCTGATTGCAGCGGTTTATAGCCAGATTCCATCCATATGCATTATAAGAAATCTAGGGATTTCAACTTAGTAGACTTTTCTCCCCTGGCGTTACTAGAACCAACCTATAAGAATTCAGAAAACATGTTCTTTTGTGGATTTTTTTCGCGTGTTTGAATGAATCCAATCTTGAGTGTTTGAATGCACCTTTATTGCCCAAATTTTGGTTTTGAGAAATTCCATATAATTGGGCACTACAGTCCTCGGTAAGCAGTCAAGGCCAATTGTTCCGCGTAACCCCGCACGGGGGTTCCGAGTCTACCTTAACTTTTTTTTCTCTTTTCATGCCTTCTTCGCTGATTATTCTGTATCTTTTCTTCCTCTTCTTTCTTAACTTGCTGTTGCTATGCGCAGGAGAGATTGTGTGGAGCACATTTTGTGCTTAAATTCCCCGTTCTCCTACCCCTCATCTTTATTTACCTAGGTTGCTCTAGAAGCCTTGTAGTTTAATTGGGCCTACAAGAGGTGTAAATTTTGACTTTAGTTTATGATCTCATTTCTCACTTGATGATTATGTCTGATATAAATTACTTTAGGCAAATAAATGTTTCAAACTACTACACCGTTTACTTTGGGACTAAGTTTTCAGCTATCGCACGATCTGAGTACAGACGTAATGTACGATGCAGTTCGATTTTTTTCAATTTTTAAATTGGTATCTTTTAGAAATCACTGAGGGAGTATAAGATAGGCCATAGGGCTCAGTTAGTTAGGTTTGTCTATCATGACATGGGGACTAGCGACCCAGGGGTCACTGTTAGGTTACCTCAGCGTTTTTTTTTTCATACCTACTTTACTTCCTTCAATTTTTTCACCTTCGATGTTTCTTCTTCATCCTTTCTTTGTCTTCATTTTTAACTTTCTGTTTCTCTGAGCCGGGGATTCGGTGTAAGAACACGCTTTGTGCATAGAGTCCCCATTTTAAACAGTCCGTACTAAATGGTCCCTTCTAGAGTGCCTGGTCATACGTGTTCGCAAGATTCTATTTTTGATGAATTTTGTATGTCTTGTCCTCTGAATGGGGTAAAGAGTCCAGGTAATTTAGGGAATATTTACCAGAATATCAAAATAGAACATAAAACTTATTGGTATCCAGAAAATTATTTAAACACAAAATATATAGGACAAAATCATTCGGCCAAGACTGGAAAATTTGAGCATTTAGTGGCGCGACTTTCTTTTCCAATAATATCATGAAAGCGATTATTGCAACTGAAAACTAACTTTTGACACTCGGCTTGTGGCATCTTGTGGAGATGGTCTTCATATCAGCAAGGTTGTTTAGACTCCTGTGCATAGCAGCTTTGAATTTTCGCCACAAATTTTCAATGGAATTGAGGTCAAGTGATTGGCTAGGTCATTAAGAGACACTTATTTTCATCATTTGCGAACCATTCTTTTGTTAGTTTAGAAGTATGTTTGGAATCACTGTCTTGCTGAAAGGTCCACTTGCGCTGGCTGTAGAATTTTCTTGCACTCGAAAGCACCTTGTGCTCCAGTATCTGCCTGTAAATGGAACTGTACATCTTACACTCAATGATGTGGATTCCTCCTACACCAGGGCCATAAAACAGCCTCTTCTATGGGTGATGTAGGGATGGTGCCCATGGGATTACAAGCAGTCCCTGTTTTCCTTCAAACATGACGAGCGTCGTTTCAGCCCAAAAGTTAAAATTTGCTTTTGTCGGACGTACAGCCGCTTGTAAATTTAATAAACCGACTAAAAAAAACACGAACAAAATTCAATCTAGTGCTCGGGATGACGCATTATATATCATGCGAGGAGACATTGTAGTAGTGGTGGTGGTGGTAATGATAGCAGCGCATCAGTTACTCAGACCATCTCGCACCGAAAAAGTATGGACTTGGGAGAACGGGGAATCTATGAACAAAGTGTGTTCCCACACAAGATCTCTTCCGCAAAGAAACGGCAAGTTAAGGAGGAAGGAATGGCAAACAAGAAACAGTGATGTAGGAATAAAAACTGAAAGAAGCAAAGTGGGCACGAAAGATAGAAGTCTCGAAAGCCCATCTAAAGCTGAGGTAGCCTAGCAGTGCTCCCCTGGGGGCGCTAGTCGCCATAGCATAGACTAGACAAGCCTAACTGACCTACCTTTATTGCCTATGGCCTATCCTATGCCCCCTGAGGGGCGAAAGGACGTAGCAAACCTGAACAATTTTTTCGTTAACATATTTATTACCATTCTACACAGAGTTGGAACAGCTGAATTACAGAGAGGAAATAATAACTCTGGAATGTATTTCGAAATGTATTTTCGATATTTCTTCAAAAATGTACACATATAAAAATTTCTGCATTAAAACAATTTTTACTAGATATACCCCGTGTTTTTGAAGCCTCGATATAAGGCGGTGTTTTTATCCAAACAATTATCTGTATAAATAGTCCTAATAACTGCTACATTAAGTTGCCAGGTACAATTCGCTTTACATCCAACTTCACTCCTATGAAGTCAAGCCACAGATATATCCCTCATTTATAAATGAACTTGCAAAGGGTGACGATCTTAGGAGTATGCGGTGCCCAGCGCTGAGGTAGAACTGCGCATAGGCACGAGCGTTAGAAAAGTCAGCTGAGCGGTACAGCACATCAGCTTCTTTCTCGTGAAAATATATGAACGTTAAATTTTAAATTGAACGGCGGGACACCGAAAAATAATATGGAAGTATACTGTTTGCTAGAATTGCTTCCGTCTAAACAGACAAATCTCCAATTTTCTGTGTGTACCGTATGAAACATAAATTATACCGAAACATGCGTGAACACAGTTAAAAATAAAGAAATAAGTCACCCATTCTAATCGAGTGACGTTTTTCAAGCGCCGAATATTTAAGAAACAAACAATGATTGCAAGAATAAAGATAATCTCTGAAAGGTCAGGGAAAAGAGCTATTTACATTAGGGAAAGAACTAAAATTATAATAGCTCAAGAGTGTAGCACGTGGACGCCACACGATTAACGAGCGGCGGCAGTTAACTCTGGTTCATTAACTTCAGGCTACTCCTCTGAGCCTCATTACTATAAATGAAACGAGTCGTTTGTACAGACTGTGATTATAGTGTCTACTAAATTCACGGCCACAGAAACTAACCAATTTTAAAAAAGCACGCCTTAAAATACATGAAAAAGAAGAAAATTATAGCTGTAGCAACATTTCAAAAGACGAAAAAATTGGTATCGAACATCGGAAATTCATCTGCAATGAATTCTGAAATACCCTAAGCAAAATGAGATTTCACACTATCTTTGATGAACAGGGCCCGATTAATATGCTTGCGTTAACAAAAAACGATCGAATTCCACTTTGTATTGAACAAAAAGAAAGTTAAAAAGTATGACAAGAAATTACCAACATAACGTTGAATTTCTCCCGCTAGAAGATTTCGTCTCGGACAAGTTCCCACAGTTTCTGTGACCCAAGGAGTGTATTCTTTACCAAAATTCATTGAAGAACTGAGCGGAAAAGATGTTATTACAGTACTTGAACTCTGCGTTGATGAAATGAAAGAACTGAACTTTGCCATGAAGAATCCCACTTGCAACTTATTTGGATCTGAAAATAAATCGAAAATATAAAATATTTGACCAAAATCGGAAGAAATTTAAACGTGATACGAGTAGTTGCACTCGACAATTCTTTGACGAACCAGCCTGTTATTATAGTTATAATTATTTTTATTATTATTATTAGTTTAAAGCTCCCTCGCCACATGGAATGCGATCTCAAGAGAGCGTAAAAAGGGACCAATTTGCAAGGTCTTTAGGAACTTGGAATCTACGGAGAAAGTGTGTTTCCCAAACAGGATCTCCTGGGCATAAAAGCAGTTAATTAGGAACGAAAAGGAATAAAAGACGAAGAGATTGATAAATAAGGGGCTAAAAGAGAAAGCAGTTAAGTGGGCACGATTAATACAAGTGCCGAAGACCTATCTATAGCTGAGGTAACACAGCGTCTCTCTGGGAACACCAGTCCCCAGAGTGCACGAGGGATAAAACCTAAATACTGCCTATCCTACGGTCTAATGTTCAGAAACAGCTTTTTGAAAAAAATATTTGAGCTTTAGGCAACTCGTAGAGATCATACGAACATGAGAAGCGAATGAAAATTTACTCAAGCCTATCACTAGGCGCACAACGAACACAATGAGAGCCCCCTCGCTTCACGGAGGAGCTCTGACCGCTAGCGAAGAGAGAGAGAGCGATGTCACTGCAAAACCGAAACTCGGAATGAATGCAAAAGCACAAAATCTTTCATACATGAGGGACTGAAACAACCGTACAATTCAACGGGGTGGACTTAGCACCTAATGTAGGCAAATTTTTATAATTTTAGCATGATTTTATAATACAGTCGATTCCGCTTGTAAGGAGGGGTACTACGGGACTAGACCTCACAACCGGGTGTGCTGTGATGTCCCGTATTGGCTATAATATTAGGTATTAGCTATTCGGTGTGGTGTATTAAAGTTTGTGTCAAACACATTTTTCTCCTAAAGAATTAAAGAAACTAGTATTTGCAATTACCAGTTCAAGTAGTAATATTTAAATACGAACACAAAATGACAAATGAATTACTAAGTATTTAGTAATTTTTAAAAAATTACAGGTTAATTTCGAGAAAGAAAAACTGAATACCATACGTATAACGACTATACAAGTATAGAAAACGAAATATTTATTAGCTAGTTTAAACCTTTATTTATTCCAACACGTTTTACCGTTGGGTTTTAAATGCCTTACAACTACTGGTGTGGTGGGGGATGTGAGGGAATGTGTGGTTTAAACTTCCTTTTCCAAGGGAAGTACTCCGTGGTCACGTGAAAAGCCCCACCCACCTGAGCCGAGGCTCGAACCCTTGTCCCTCCGGCTGTGAGGCCATCACGTTCACCACTACACCATGGAGCCCACGTTTAGATGCACGACGAATTCTAACGAAACGACATCCATAGCTTTGATGGAGAAAACGTATAATAAAAAACTACTTTGTAAAATTATCACCCAACCGACGCAAAACTTGTAAAAATTCTTTTGATGTTTTTTTATATAAGAAAGGATTAAATGATATTTATAACTTTCTCTGTCATAATATACGTCATGATCTTTGATATATGTTCAAACATGTTTAAATACTCTGTCCCTATAGCCGGATTCCCGACTCCAATAAAAGGTCAAAATTTGATTCGGTTCTGGTGTATTTGGACCGTATAAGCGGGTGTCCTTTATTACAGGTGACTCTTATAAGCGGAATCGACTGTATTACACTGACAAAGATCAAAATCCGGTAACTACCAAAACGTCGACAATTTATGATCCTCGGTGGGTTCCCTGATAGTTGAAATTACAAATAAAAATTAATTTATTATTTCTTTTTCTTACAAACGGAGAAGGCATACTAGTCAATTTCTAGATTAATTTGTGGCGCAATAAAAACTATCTATGAGCCCACGCTTACCTTGGGAATTTATCTTTATCATACACTCCGTTTTAAAAAGGTCAAAATAAAAGTTGCACCCTGAGCTTGCTAAGCGAGTGCTTGCACTCAACCACTACGTTTGAGCAAAGTAATGGTATATTATTATTATTGTTATAATTATTCCTAGATAATTCAAAGCTCCCTGGCCACATCAAAAATGATCTCAAAAGGGTAGAAAAAAACATTTAGTATGGACTTCAGAAAACGTGGAATCTATGCACAGGTGTGTTCCCACACTATTCCCGGTGCATAGAAACTGTCAGTTAAGAAAGAAAAGGCAGAAAAGATAAAGAATAGTCAGCGAAGAAGACATGAAAATGGAAAGAAGCTAAGTAGGCTCAAAAGATAGAAATCCTGAAGGCTTAGCTATAGCTAAGGTAACCTAACAGTGCCCCAGGGGGAGTAATGGTACATTTACTTAGAAACTATTACATCTAAAACTTAACGAATCAAAGATCTTTAGATCGATTTAACGACCCCACCAAGGAACACGACCTGATATGACAGGAAAACACGTGTCTAAAAAAATAAAGCAACTCCGCACATCACCTGGAGGATGAGACAGGGACTCGAGCATCACAGCACCCACGCATTGGAGGGGAGGCAGGGGCCGGGCTACTGCTAGCACCGAGACCGTGACGGCGCCCTCAGGGCAGTTTATTGATGGGCTTCACCGAAACGATTCGTCCCGACCTACTAATTTGAATGGTATTCATTTGGGTGAAATGAACAAAACATCCTTAAAATTTAGAAGTAAAGAAGAATGTAGGACAGCGAACTTCATCCTCTATTGAATTTGTACAATCAAAATAGTTTATTTCACTTTCTTCTAAGAGAAAGGACTTCCGACGACTCGCCTACACAGAGCACTAGTAGCCCCTTATAAGAAGGATGTAATCTTTTAGGACTAGCTAAGTTACGTTAATATAATTGAACAATAATGGAAATATATGAACATACGCACACTAAGACAAAAAATTAAGTTACGAAGCCTTCTTGTACGTGTGTTGCATCAACTTCTTATACTTTACCCGGCACCAGAGCCTGCCTCATGCAGCACCACCTAACCCAAGTTCGTTCGTTACAGTACAATTGCCAGGCGCTCTAAACCACTATATGCACTATGAGACCAGGGTTCATTCATCTGACACCTTCGCCAGTCACTCGAATTTTTACAAAGTTTTGAAATAAGAAATTAATTACTCATAACATAATATTTGTGTAAGTTAGGCAATAATTTTTTAAAGAAAATACCAGTAAAGCAACCTTAGCGCTTAGAATGCATTTCTGGCTATGGGAACTTAGCTAGAATTTTTTATATTAGATTACCATGTTTACAAACTGTGGTCGGAGCTATTACTAGAAAATTCTTCAATCGTTCATTGTTGATGTAAAACTTGAAAAAAAAATCATCTAGAAATTAATGCACACACATTGAAGTAATCGTTGGCGTCAGCAAAGCTCGCAACAGACAGCAGTAAATGCACGTTTTAAAAATTACACGAAAGATATTCTCACGAGGCTCAGAGTCAGGGGAAGTAACTATATAACAATGACTATTTTATACAAGACCCAACGAGATGGATCAGTCTACCCAAGAGAAGCAGTTCAAGGTTTGTTTCAAATGATTCGGGGAAAGACGCTGGTAATCCCTCACTATTACAGAACTTTGTATACAATTACGCATATTTTTTCAAGTGCAATAGTCTGATAAAGGCAATAATTACCTATATTTTAAAATATATTCATACATATAGGGTAAGTGATATTGATACGCTATCAAATTACCATAAGAAACCCTAAAGTTCAATGTTGCTTCAAAGCATTTAATAATAAATAACCTTTCCAAATATTCTTACAGTATATTTCGATGTTTCACTTTAGAATATTTTACGCCGAAATTGACTAATTCAAAAGACTTGCAGTCAATCATCACCACTTCTTCAAATTTCCCGATTCGTTGTTTCATACAAAGATACTTCATTCTGCGTTTCATCCACTTGCATATGCAGAGCCCTCCACCTCCTCTATCTCTTTTTCGACCTCAACGTGGAATATATGCACAGGTGTGTTCCCATACAGGTGTGTTCCCACACAGGTGTGTTCCCACACAGGTGTGTTCCCACACAGGTGTGGTCCCACACAGGTGTGTTCCCACACAGGATTCCCTGCGCATCGAAACAGCAAGTTCAGAAATAAGAGAAAGGAAAGACAAATAATTATCAGGGAAGAAGGCATGAAAATGGAAAGAAGTATTGTGGGCCCGAAAGAAGTCTCGAAGGCCTAACTAGCGCTCAGGTAAACTAGACGCCACTCTTCATAGCATAGAACCGACAAACATAACTAACCTAAATCTATTGCCTAGGTTTAGCCTATGTTATCTGAAGAAATCAAGTTTGAGTTTTCAATTGTTATAAAAAAATATTTTTTCTAGTCACTTATTTTAATTAGTGTTACAAGAGTTGTAGAGAAAGACGCCAATGTACTCATTGTTAGTTCATAGCTTTTTAGCTTATACGAGCACCGTGCACTCTGTATATTCATGACTAATTTGTGAGTCGCATGCATTAATAGCATCTTTAGAAATTTTGGCAAGAAAACAGTTGAGCGAAATTCTTCAGTATGGAAAAACATTAAATTTATAATAAGAAGTTAAAACACTGTTGTATCTGCCCCCACTTATATTTGTGTTGAGTTAAAGAAAATTACCGGTTTAATAGTCCTAACAATTATAAATTGCGGTTAGTTGATTGCGAACAGCGCCACTGGAGGAAAGTCGGTTATCAAATCTGCTCGTACCTGCACATCTAATGCTTAGCATTATGTTTGCTCGCACTTGCATGTCTGCTCGTACCTGCACATCTGCTCGTACCTGCACATCTGCTCGTACCTGCACATCTGCTTGTACCTGCACATCTAATGCGTAGCATGATGTTTGCTTGCACCTGCATTTACCATTCGTAGCATGATGTTTGCTCGCTTCAGCACAGTCGTGCATTTATGTTTATTACTGTACGATCAAGGGTACCTAAGAAATAATGATGATGAGGATGTCTATTTGGAATCAGTTTGAGCAGGCGCGAGTGGAAAATGAAACTGAGAGCTCCACAAGCATACAATTGTTCAAGACAGTAATTCAGGCTGATGCTTTGGGATTCTTTTTCTCCCACGTCATCCAATAGCACGCATGCCCAAGAGAAGTGCTTCGAGTCACGTTTCAAGCTAATGTGCAGCTCAGGCTTCACTGATAAATAAATAGATATTAGGAAAAACTGGCCTAAATAAGAAACCAAAGACAAGCTGTACGCAATCGAAGTGACCTTGCTTCACTTTTAACTGAACTGAACTTTTCTGGTCACAGTGTGCCTCATTTCACGAGCCGGCCGCTTCGCTTATTGCATTGAATGCTTTAAATCAAGTCCTTGCAACACCCTAATGCAATTTTGTTTAGATGCACAAGAGCACATTTAGTGAGTGAAGCGGGTGAAACATGTATCACAATACACCAGTCCTATATCATTCCAACACCGACCCCAAAAAATACCTTTGATGTATTCTCCCCATGAATACAGCTACAATTACAACAGACAAGCCACCCCAAATTTCTTCAGAGAGACACCTGTGTATTACGCTCTTACGACACTAGAACCCTAGCTATAACTCCTCGTTAACACGTAATGCATGCTCCTTTTATTAAATCGATTGCTAATCATAGCACAGAGGCACGAGTGCAGTCACTGCATGGTGGCACTGGGGTCGTAACGGGCGCTGGTAGTGCTGCTACAGGACAGCAGCAGCACTGCGCCGCAACACCACCAAGGCTATGCCACCACCACCACGCCGTTACTATCGACCGTCTCTTCTGCGATGTTAGGAAACTCCGAGGAACTTCTTGACGTACGAGAGGCGGGGCGCGATGATCTCCTGCTCGTAGTGAGTTCAGTTCAGGGGAAGTGGTGGTAAACTCTGAATGCATTTCAGGTACAAAACCTATCAGAAGAACTAAAACTAGGAATCTCAACATGCCGGAAGGACTGTCAGAGAGGAAATGATAGGAACGACATTCGTGTCTATTTAAATTACATAAAAAGCTAATACCTTATAAACATAAAGATGGAAACTACGAGACCGTAAGCTCTGTATATAACGGCGACCATTTATTGCGACACGTCCGAACCTACAATATCATCTCGTGATTCAATAAGTGTTTTTCCAATTGAATATTTAGAGCAATTTATACCAGTGATGAAATCAATACTACGATTTCGCAATTTTCAAGGGAAAGAAGCTGTTCAAAAGCATACCTGCCCATCCTTGGTACGTCTTCTTCTGGTCTGTCGAAAGGCTCTGCCTGTGATGCGGCAGCGGCATCGAACTCGTGCTGCTGAGGGGCGTCAGACGAGTCCGCAGCGTCTTTGTCTTCCTTCATGTGCAGCACTATCTTCAGCTTGTCTAGCACCTGGCAACACGTCATCCTCAGTTAACTTATTTTAAAGCTTACACTCTCGACTGCGTCCACTTAACGTGACACTGCACCGTAAATTGAGTGGCATATTCGTCAATTTACATTCCAAATCGCAATAAACGTGCATTGGGACGAAGGAAAATGCTACACTCGGCAGCAAGAAGCGCGCGGTGTATGATTCCCTGATTTCGCTTTGATACTAGGAATTTCGTGGAAAAGCTGTAATTACTCTAGAGTCTAGACGAAGACATACGAGGAAACAATCAAACAAGTAAAATCCTCCGATGAAAAACCATTATCTCCAAATAAACAAAATGCAAGTCTTTAAAATATTTCAAGTTTCCACGATGCTATGCAGTCCTATCTATTTCAGAACGCGAGAAGTAAATCATAGCACACATGTAACTACGAAAAAATTATAACAACAAACATGCGATATCAAGACGCATGCGATAACAACGAGCACGATATTGATGAATGATCATTCAAATTTGCAAGCACACTGATGCTTCTGAGAATTTCTCCAAGCGAGCACTTTTCAAGATAAAATATTTAAAGGAAAAGACTTGGAAACTCAGACGACAAACCTTGAACCCCTCATCGATGTTCGTCGCTTGAGCGCCTATTTGCATCGAGTTTCTTTCCCCCCGGATGCACTCTGTCCGTCACTGCAGCCAAATGTTTCAACTCACACTCTTCCGAGTGAATTACGAGCCAATAACGTATCAATGAATTTGGGTTACAATAGAATAAATTTAACTGAAGATACAACTAAGACTGATGATATACGTTTGCGGATCAAACTCAAGGGGTGTGTTACAATCAAATATTAAGTGTCATCGGGAATGAAAATAGGATCTAGTTTCTTGTTCATGCTTGAACATTGTACAAATCGAGGACCACAAGCTCGACATTTCACGCTGCAACGCTCAGAGAAATGAAGCTCACGCACCTTGGAATGGAAGTTATTGAGAGAAGAAGACGACGCTGACTTCTTGGTTTTACTCCTGCTCCGATCGACGGCCAAAGGACTCACTGGCACTGGTAAAAAAAATCAATAAGAACTCGAAACATCAGTCCAAAACAAAACATTTGCTCTTGAAATTTCCAGTCATTATGATTATAAATTTTAACCTTGACAATTCAAAAATGAAAAAACATACTTGTAATTTAAGAGAAAACTAAGAAGGTAAAATAATATTTACAGAATTGAACAATATTTTCCAGTAAAAAAATCGCTTTTCTGTTAGCCATGCTTAACTGTGACCAAGACTGAGGCGCAGTCATTGATACTTTAACCTCTTCAAACTGAAAAAATTAGTCAATGGTATACCAATTAGTCCTGAAACGATCAACTTCATATTACAAATGAACAAAACATTGCGTGATCAATCACACATATTTTATGCACTTGTGTGCATCTTCATCCTGGTTTTCAACGAAACAATAAATATTTAAATCAAACTCGACAATTTTATCGTAGCACCAGTGGAATGCAGGACACTATAGGGTTAACGGGCAAGAAAGTCTTCCAGTCGTCTTCACGAACGAGAAATGCTAACTTCTATTACGTGACTTTTGCGGAACTAAAAATGACATTGAACTGAAGAACACCATGTTTGGGCCCGCATGTCTTGTCATCCGCAATAACACCGCCTGTTTTCACGTTGTCATACTTGCCTTAACTTAACTTTTTTCCATTTTAACCATGCTACGTGTGTTAAAAAATACATAATATCAATTGAACTCATTTTGCCAGAACTACTGGGTTTATTGCACTATGTAACACAATTCCAATTTTGTCTAAGCCCGTGCCGTCAGGCCCTATAATCATGGTAAAGCAAAGTGATTAGACGTAGAATAGGGACAGAATTAATAAAAATAAATCAGATAGTACAACTAACACAAGTGCTCCGTGACCACTAACCATTTCACCTCTGCAGAGAAAACGGAAGGCATTCAGAAAAAACGATCTCATCCAAAGTTATCGATTTTCACGGATGATTAGAACGTTCGTTTTGAACATGAAACGGATATTTTACAATGTTGGGTCGTAACCAGAGCTGGGCAGCGCTACTTTGAAATGTAGCGGCCGCTACATTTCAAAGTAGCGCTGCCCACCTCTGGTCGTAACGTGTGCTAAACGTTTCTTAGGATCATCAGTGATTTTTAAATATGGACCTCGAATCACTAATTTAAAACGTCAAGGGATTCCCAAACCAATATTTGTCTAGATGATTTTTGAACGTGTTTACGGTGCCAGGAGAGACTATGTTTTCCGCCAGTTGGTTTCAGATTTTAACAATTGTTACTGGAAAGAAATTTAGGGCCAGGGATGTTCTGGATGATTTTCTCATCAGTTTATTATCGTTAATCCTAGTTTAAACGTTTGCATCCTTTTCAAAGATCTCTTCTGGGTTAACGTCGTTGAAGCCATTTAGATATTTGTAGGCGTCGATTTAAAATCCCTAACGAACATGTAGTCAACCGAAGTCACACCGTACAAAGAAACACGATTGTTATTGATTTTAGAGATACTGAAAAGTTTCAATATGCGATAGGTAGATCCGACAGTCGTCGGCCAAGAAAAACAAATCAATGAAAGACCCTAGTAGAATGGGCAGGGCCCACTTATATTCTGAGTTAATTTGAAACTGGCAAGCGCATCTTGGCAATGCTAGACGTGCCACACCATCACTGCTTCGCTGTGCTTTGACGGAACCTTTTCTTCCTTAGACATACAACTAAATATCAACATGAGCAATCCCAATTAAAATGAATTCAGAATAAATTATAGAGAAGGGCGTTTCAATTGTTATACGAAATTAAATCTCCACATGCCCCTGAACTGTGAAACAGTGTCAATATGCTTCGATACTGTGGAAACGACCAAATTACGTCATGAAGATAGTTGTCCAAAAACAGTTTCATTCTTACTTGCTTAACGTTGAATGATTTCATAGAATTGAGTCGCATATTGAAAACGAATTACAATTCGGATTCGGAACCCTATTTATTCATAGTATTCTGAAAGGAAGTCAGATATTTTTTGCAGAGCAAGATATTCATTGAGTAGCGTGGCCCAGAAAAATACTATAATTCTGAGATACATAGTCTCTAAAGAAAATAACATTAAAGAGAATAAATTGCTTGGTAATATCTTGGGTGACTTCGTAATCTAACAACATATGCGTACAAGCACTCTATCCTCTAGGTTTGGCAACTCACATCGCAATATGCGCCAAGAATGTTTCACTTGAGTTGATACACTTAGGCACACACGTACGTGAACAGTACAAGCTTCATGCGAGAAGAGTTACCTCATCATGTTCTCACCCCCAAGACGCGAGCATCGTTTGAAAAACATCGACATCATGAGAGCTCATTCTCATAAAAATTAAAAAAACCTCATTCGGGTTCGTGTGAATTTTTCAGGGTTAGAGATACAGAGAGTTGAAAGGAAAAACAGGCAAAAGTTCAATTTAAAGAGACGCAGAAGTAGTGTATAATTCTAGACTGCTGTTTCTTTTATCGCAGAACTGCTAGAATGGCTTCTGTCCATTTCAGACTAAAGCGCTATAACGATACACGAAGATGCATTTAACTAAGACTACTAGCGTAACTACTTGTTTTAAACACACGATATTGAAATAAGTATGTCTCAATATTTAAAATACACACAATCCACTTCGGTCACGAAAGATAAAGGACATGGCCAGATGGATCGTAGGTTAACAACTGGGTACAACAAGCACAGTTTCCGCTAAATCTGACGCAGAATAGAAATAAAGAGCTTCGAACTGCTGCAAGAACAAATCGAAGCATCGCAGCGAAACCATATCCACGTGCAAAAACTTGAAAACAAACAGATATTAAATAAAATTCTTTGACCTCTCGTCTACACTAAAAAATCATAATAGATGTAAATATATTGATCCTAGGATTGACGATCATACAGTAATATATATCCTATTTGCGATACAAATTGAATGACGTACGGAATACTCCAGGTTTATTACGATAAAAACATTCTTTCCAGGGAGAAAGTATGTGAATTTTTTTTATCAAATCAAATGTTTTCTTGTGGTGGGATTGTCAAGGGTTCACAATTTAGAAGTGAAAAAATAGAAAAAATGTGAAGCCTTGACGTACAAGTTTCGTAACCCTTCACACAGAAAGTAGTAAAAGACAGGCATCTGTGTGCCGGTGGATGGTAAAAAACCGGGAGAGCTTGTCATGAGACCCCACCGGAACCTTTGGTTCACTCCCACAACGTCATTAAAGATGTCTCCAGAGGTAAAAGAGGTAAAAAGATGTCTCAAGATTGTGCGTAGGTTAGGTCGAGCTGCTTGATACCACAGTGGATCTTCGGGACAAAAACGGCCCATTTCTTTGGCAATGTCGAGAATGAAGAAGTCGGATTGTCTTTGACGCTGTTTCGAAGCTCGCCAGAAAGCGTAAGGTGCAAATTTTATCGCTTCTTCGTTTCTCGGCTTATAGGCATAATCTTTACTCCACAAACTCAGTACTTCATCTACCGGTTGGTTTGATACGTGGCTATAACTGAATGCAGTCAGGATTGCCAAGTTACACGGTGTCAGAGTTGCCAACTACTTTAAAAATTGAACGGATTTATCTACAAAACCCTGAAGGAAACCTTACCATAGGAAGGTAAATTTATGCATGAAAACTACTACAATGGAAACATTATGCAAACACACAAATTAAAAAGGGACAGTAAAAAATGAATCCTCCGAACTTCCATAGAATGAACTCTAGAGCTCTATTGAAGGATTAATCGTTGCTTGCAAGCTCGAATATCATTTTAAGAAAATTAAGTACAAAAAAAACGTCAATCTTACTTAGCGGCTGCTGTTGTAATAAGTGATACTATGAACGGAGTACAAAATACCTAAAACAACAAACTGCTACAAAATATCATGAGCTTCTGTATAAATACAACAAGCGGGAGGGGTTATCAATCCATAACACTGGGGAACACTCATTTTGTTGCATTAAGAGAAAGACCT
>VOMN01102757.1:0-10651 GCA_014899125.1 Orchestia grillus
AGTGTCAATATATGTTTTTTATAGCAACGATCGTGTTTCTCTTTATGATTGGCATATTTACGTGACCACATTCCGGTCACTGAACACATAGATGCTTTATCATTATATTATGACTCATGTTTATGTTTGAAATGACAGTAGGACACATTCTGTAAATGTGCAAACTGTACTACAAATAGAGTGAAGGTGCAAAGCACAGTACAAACGCCAAAAGTCTACGGTATTCCATACGAACATTTAACTAACATTGTCTGTACATTATTTTTTACCGATGGGCTTGAAAGAAGAAACTTGAATAAAATTTGGTTTTAAATTTGGTGCCAAATGCCATCTAACTGAACATACTCCATCATTGCAGGTACTGCAGCGATGATGTTCTCCAAAGACCATTCGCTCTCTGGGCTCCATGGCCTGCCGGTTAGAGTGGTGGCCTCGCAGCCTATACGTTCAGGACTCGATCCCGGTTCAGGTAAGGTATTCCACGTAACCAGGGAGTACTTCCCTTGGGAAAGGAAGCTTAAACCACACATTCCTCACATCCCGCACCACGCCAGTAGTTGTAAGACGCTGAAAACCCAACGGTAAAACGTGTTGGAATTAATAAAGGTTCTCTAATTATAAGAAATATTCAAAACAATTATTAAAATAAATGAAAATGAACATTTCGATCTGCATCCGAAGTCATTTTCAACATTGGAATAAGAGCGAAAAAAAATCAGCCAACACAACATAAAAATACGATGCACAAAAGAGTAAGAATTAACGATCTGCATAGGGTACGTTGATTCCATATGGTTAAAATTCGGCTTCAATTTGAAAATGAAAAGCGATTTTAAAATTGTGAGTTCCATGGAATTATTAGCTCTACCTGAAACTTTAAAATCGGACAACCGAACCGGCATGTGTCACGTTTCTGCGTGCGCGCGTACGGCAGAGTGGGAAGGTACGCATTAAAGGTCGTTAGTTCGATGGCGTGCAGTGTGCTCAGCGACGCGAATACGCAAGTTGCGGGATGTGCTCCCGTTTTCCGATGTACCATATTGTACACAACTATATTTATACACAATGGAGCTAAGCAGGTTTTTAGGAAGACCGTCGTTAATCAGGACTATTGACCGACCGACAACGAATTCAATCAAATATTTTTAAATCACAGTGCACAAAATGTTTGGGTAAGAACTTGGAACATAGTCATGAACAGAGTATTCCATCGGAATTCGTGGGTTTTACGTCGCGTAACCTACGCATGCTTGTTGCTGGGCATGCAAGACGCAGCCATCGAACTAACGACCTTTTATGTGTACCTTCCCACTCTGCCATACGTACACGCGTAGACGTGTGATAAGCCGGTTCGTTTATCTGATTTTAAAGTTTCAGGCACAGCTAATAAGGCCGCAGAAGTCAGAATTTGAAGGCATTTTCTCATTTCTAAGTTAAAACTAAATTTAAACCATGTGTAATCAACATACCGTCGGAAGGTCGTAAGTTCTTAGTTTTTTGTTTATAATGTTTTCATGTATGAAGTTTTTGATTGATTTTTTATTTTCGTTCCTATTTCAGTATTGAAAATAACCTTGGATGTTGGTCGAAATGTTCATTTATATTGATTTTAATCATTCATTTGAAAAGAAATGATTTTATTTACAGTATTCTCTTCAGGCTTCCTTTTCTTAGTTGAATTACCCAAGTGAAACCCCAACCTTTCTAATGAAAAACTAAACTTACTCTATGAAAATGTAACTGAGGAAACGGTGAATGAGCTCCCGTTGCCTAATTATAACGAATATGCCCATTATTTGTTATGGAGGGACCCATAAATCAGCTGATATTTGAACAAATATTTGTTTTCTTTCAAAAACTCTGCTAAGGAATCGAGGGCTATTGGAGACGTGGGCCCGTAAAGGTCAGCTCGACCCCTCGAGTGGGATTTACGCATCAATAAGCTCTGGGCTGCGGAGCAGACTAGGGCTGCGAAAAATGTTCAGGGATTTTGTATGCAAACCAAAAAAACAAATACCGCCAAATTGAGACGCTTCTGCGCATGTCTTCTCAGACACGATGATCTCCCTGATCACGGGGACCGCACTTGAGCTCATAATTACTCGGTGAATAATTTAACAATGGAAGTTTTGAGTATTCGCTAATTTGGAACTTTTACTGCTCCTCGCTTTAAAAGTTTGGCCTCGTCTCAGGGTGTTGAACTCGAGACGGAGGCGAGGCGCCGTGTGCTCATGTGCAATTGGAAGTGCGAGGTCCTGTACAAGAGCAAGCGGATTGTGCTGTTCTGTTTATCTTCAGTCTGGCGACGGTAACGCGAGCTCCACTTCAAGTCATCAATTGGTAGATCTTTTTTATAATTAGAACTAATTATAACATTATTTCTAACTCAGCCGTAGTGAAGCGTGCTTCGAAGTGAAGCGTAACTAACAACGTAATCGCATGGACACTCGGGAAAGATTTATTTCAAGTGACGTTACAAGGATGGGCGTTGTTCTGTATGATTGGCTAGCGCAATGCAACACAGTAGTAAAGAGGAAAATTGGTTACTCATGTAGAAAGAATGTGAAAGGTTGTCTAAAAAATGGAAAAGACAAAACAGAAACAAATTTTGTACGAGATTTCTTGGGCTGTAGCATATGCAGGCCTCCAACGCAATAGCTGTTCTCAACGTGCCACAATATATGTATTATTTGCTATTATGTATTTAGCCCATGAATCAACTAGCGCCTTACACAAATTTTAATTTCATGAACAAAGGCAGCTACGCTTAGAGTCCACAAACATTTTTTAACAAGTTTTATTACCGTGCGATCCTGTTCACAGATTGAAGGACGGTGCTTTAAAGTTACGTTCAGAACATGGGAAAACACGGTAACACAGTCAAAACTTTTTGCGTCAACGTTTCTGCACCGATGCTCTCCCATTTGATCGCAACACTTCCAATTTTCATTCGTCGAGCCCGTGTTCATGAATACTGCACATGGTCACCAATGTTTTCCAATTTTTACCCTATCTTCATTCTCATGATGATAGTAATCTTTAGTCGGAGAAAATCTAAATCTATGTAGTTCAATTTTATGTATTATATTGGAAGGATGGCAGCGTTTAATTTTACTTGAAACTTTCATTTCTGTTACCAAGTCAGAGAATTTCCTGATTTTGTCAGCTGATGGAAAAGAAAACGTGCAGTAAAAGCATGTGCAGTAAAGCGTCCTAATTCACGAACAGCGCACGTCAGATAGAAGGCAACGAAATATCTGATGCGATTTGAGTCTTCATAAATTGGTGTTGCTGGGCACACGTTTATCAGTTACTATGCATGGTCTCAAATAGTCCAGTGAATACTGCATGTACAGCCTCGCTCTCCAACCTCATGTATAGACCATCATGAGGTACGGGCCTTCACGAGGTGTAGACCATCACGAGGTAAAGACCTAAAAAAGCAAGAAAAAGCAATGTTTTCTCGGCTTGGGCATAATTTGATTCAAAGTGTACGATGCATCGTATTATCATTCATATCAAAATTATACATATTTCTCGGTTCCACTAAGTTTTTTTCAGAGGAGCTGTTGTTAACTGAAATTAAGTGACGTTAATCAAGTTAGTGTGAATGGAGTCGTATAGATTTACGACTCGCTCCACGTTGTTTCTTGCATAGAATTATATTTACATCTAATTAAAAAAATAAGCCTAAAAATCCAAAAACATCCAAACGTTCCTATAATGACCTGACTAGTTACGCGAACAGACCAAGTTCATGCACCATTCCATTCATAACGAAACTGACGGTATTAAAGCCTTGGCATCCTCTATTTTTCATTCGTTCGAAAATTTGCAGGTTAATTTTGTTTTAACCATTAGCTGCACTATCTCTTCACTGGCTGACTTACGAGTAAAATTTCACTTAAACTTGCGACTACGTTCGAAAAGTGTGAAGAGATATTGAAATTTTTCACCAATGTATTCAGGGTTTCTTGCCTGCCGTGCACTAAAAGACTTTCGTAAGTTTCATCGCACCAACGTTGTTGAGTTGGGATCTGTTGGGGCTTACAGGCTTACTTGAATGAGTTAGGCCTGCTCTTATAGAATTTCCGCCCTTATTTACATATTAAATATCAAGTAAAAGAGAAGAAGACGCCTGCACGACCTTCATCTCTGGCCTCCGTTCACTCCAGCAGCGAAGCTTTCTTGAGGCCCTAACCCTGCCGTAGAAGGCGCTTGTGAGTACAGCGATCAGCCCATTATTTATGCCCAGAACAGAATTCTCATGGTAAACTACCCATATTTTCGATTGATGCTTGCGTGCTTCGATGAAAGTCTCATAGGAGAAAAGTAAGAACGTGTGAGCTGCGACAGGGGCTTTACGTGCCTCATTTGTTATCGGATACTGAAGAGGGAATGAGAGTCCTTTACTGGATATTGAAAAGGAAATGTAAACCCGAGAAAGTATTGTTAAAACAACGTTGAAGTTATATTTTAGTGTGAATTTTAACACTTTAAACTACGATTCTCCACACAGGTAAAATTACATGCCGACTAATATCTCTACTGTGAATTTAAAAATGAAGGATTTTGGGTTCACAAATTTGGATGCTCTATTAATTTTCTTTCTAATCAGAACTAGCTTATTCGATTGATGAACACAAATTTGAAGAAAACTCGAAAATTTGTGTTTAGGCATGATGGTACTTTGGTTACATTAGGTTAGGTTATATGACCGCGTGTACCATATATGACCTACTCCGGAGGCAAAGTGTTAAGTTATACCAGGACGTGAAAGGCTAAATACGATAAATACCAATAAACTCCGTATGTGACTATGGAGGTGAGGCCGATTGCTACACTAGCGAAAGTATCACATTAATAAAAACTATCATTCATAGCTTCTAATATTTGGCCGGAGAAGTTCTAAAAAAGCTTTCGACAGTAAGGCGTTGCAATTTAAGTTTTCTACCGCGTGAAGATCTAAGGAAAAAGTAAAACCAAGACCGCATCAAAGGAAAAATTCTCAATTTTGACAGTGACAGAGATACCCCCAGCAATAATTCCATTCTTTCGACTAGTTCTGTTGTGCCTGAGGCCTGCGAGCTGTACTCGCCGATGTGCCAAGTGGCGCGCTGGCGTGTACAGCTCGGAACGCTTCATATATGAACGTATTTTTTTAGTTTGTAAATACCTTTAAAGCTCCCTAGTTACATGGAATGCGATCTCAAGCGAGCGAAAAGAAAGGGCCATTTAGTATGGACTTTAGAAAACGTATACGAGATCTCCTGCGTATTGAAACTGCAAGTTAAGAAAGAAGAGGAAGAAAAGATTAGTATAAACAGTGAAGAAGTCATGAAGAAGGAAAAACGCAAGGTAGGCACGAATGATAAAAGTCCTGAAGGCTGAGGTAACCTAGCAGTGTCCTCATAGCATACGATAGACAAACCTAACTAACCTAACCCTATTGCCTATGGCCTGTCCTATGCCTCTGAGGGACCTCGTGTATGAATAAAAAATGTTAAGTTTTCATGAAATTTGAGTTCATTACTCGAATACGCTAATTTAGATTAGAAGGAAAATTAATAGGATAACCAAATTTGTAAAAACAAAATCCTTTAGTTTTAAATTGACGACGGAGATATTTCAAGCCCTCCCACAGCTCGCAGGGCCTCGATTATGCGGCATTACGTAGACATTATATGGCAATACATAGACATAAGAGCAGTGCGATCAAACACAGAGCACATTTTTACTGA
The DNA here is from genome assembly GCA_014899125.1 of Orchestia grillus. Lineage (NCBI taxonomy): Eukaryota > Metazoa > Arthropoda > Malacostraca > Amphipoda > Talitridae > Orchestia > Orchestia grillus. The sequence continues at coordinate 5,742 of VOMN01102757.1, forward strand.
CTACGAACTACTCAAAGGAATGGTGTCATTCCTGTGAACGCCAGACAACTGAAATCAGTCCTAGTTCAGTCGAACATTCCATCCGTACTCGAACATCTGATGCGTTTACCAAATAAAACCACAGGGTTCCAAGTTTTGAAACCTTGTCCAGAATGCCTATCTATAAATGAGGTAACTTAACACTCTGCCTCCGAAGTGGGTCATATATGGTACGTACGATCATCCAATTTAACTTAATGTAACTAAAGCGCTATCATGTATGAATATAAATTTTAAAGTTTTCGTCAAATATGTGTCCATCAAACGAATAAGCTAGTTCTGATTAGAAAAAAAATTAATAGAATAACCAAATTTGTGAAGACAAAATCCTTCATTTTTACGTACAAAAGGAGATATTGGTCAACAGGAAATTTTTCCTGTACGGAGAATCGTGGTCAAAGCGTTAAAAGGGCCTCCGGATGAGTGAGAGTCTCAACTGCGGTCTGAGTGGTCGCGAGTTCGAGTCCGCCTGGCCCCAGGTTTTCCACTCCCTCCAAGTGTTAAGCGGGTGCCGGCTGATGCTGGGGTGAAGCCTGCGACAGACTAACGTCCTGTCCAGGGGGTGGTGTATCTCCTGTCCCGCTTAATGGTGCAAGTCAGGTATTTCCCAATACCAGGAAATAGTTATTAGTGTTTTTGTATTGAAACAATTCCTGTATCAAGGCAACTATTTGATGAGCCTGCCTAAATAAGAATGAGCATAAATGGGATTGACACTGTGAAGCTGTACGCCTTCCAAAAAGATGTATTGATAATCTCTTTTTTACTCATAATTTACGTAAGTATCTAGCGACAATAAGGACCGTCAAACACTCGAGAGTTTTTTAGTATTTTGAGTAACATAACAAAAATGACTCGGAGATTCACAAAAAGTGTTCAAGTTCTCAATTCAGGAGTTGTAGGTGTTCAGATGTTCAGGTGTTCAATTCAGGTGTTCAGGTGTTCAATTCAAGTGTTCAGGTGTTTAATTCAGGTGTTTAATTCAGGTGTTTAATTCAGNCAATTCAGGTGTTCAATTCAGGTGTTCAATTCAGGTGTTGTAGTTTGCACCTCTCATTTGGAGAGGTAACATCTGGGCATGTTGATTTTGATATCTTGCGTACATAGTTGCTGACGACCCGAATGCTTAGAAACACTTGTCACTGCGCACCTATTTGTTTCTTCATCTACACTTGAAACTAAAAATATGTAGCTCACGAATGTTTCGATTCAAATTTACGAAACCTTACTTGTTGAAAAATAAGCGTAACCCCATTACTGGGAATATTTCTTAGTTGTTTTAAGAAAGATAAATTTGACAAAATTTCCTTCCTCCTACAATATTCTACGATCAAAATAGCAGCTCTTAAATTGGGTAGGCAACCACCACACTTGTCCTGCTGCGGCATAATGCGTTGAAATGCGCCTTCCTTCTCGTGTTTTCGCATGTTGTTATGTAAACCAAGCAATTGAAGCCATTCTACTACGCACCATTGGTTAGCGTAACGTTGTTCGTAGGTGTATTTTCTGAAGGTTTTGGGCTAACTATAAAAAATCCTGAACTGAAATTTTCGTCCTCCATCTGTGTGCCTACATCTTTGAATTGGTTTCTACGAACACAGAAGTGTAACTAAAGCAAAACACTGCGTGATTTGTGATTTGATATCCTGGACCTGCTCTTGAGAAGGTCGTCGTATCGATTCGCCCTCAGAGTGTCACTGGTCCTCTTATTGACTGACGACAGATGGATGATTGATGGACGATTGACGTATTAACTGGTGGACGATTGAGGGATTGATTGTTGGATGAGCGATGGACTAGCTAATTGAGTAATTGATGAACCAATTGATAGATCAATTGGACAATATCAATGGCGTAATTGATGGCTAATTTAAGGAGTACTTGGCTGACATAATTGACTGAGAAATAAATTAACATTGAGGGCTTGGTTGAGCGCTGGGATTGACTCGTACCCAAACCCAAGGCAAATAAGTTTTTTTGAAAACGATTTCGATAATATGACTGATAATTATTGATGAGTAGAATTTATCATAATTCTGAATCGATTGATCATACTGATTGATCATAAATGCGAACGTTTAATCCATTCCTCAACATATCAGAAAATTTGGGTGCAAATTGAGATGGGTTTGTACTAGAATATTTTATTCCAACTTGGATAACCCAGAGTCGAATTAATCATGAACTGTTGTTGGTTTTATTAATTTTAATCAATCAAGTTAAAATCTGTGGCTAGGATAAAAGTTAATACGAAAACGACACAAATATACGACCAAATTACGACCAATTATTTGCCGTTAATGATTCATAACGGACGTTCAGGCGTCTTGTCTTGGATTTGTTAGCTGATTTTAGCCGGAGTGACCAGAAGCCTCCAAAAATGCTTCAGAAATTGAGTGAGCAAAGCGAAAGGTCGGTGACAACTGCGAGCAGAGCGCATGGAGTTGAAGTTGAGGTTTAAAGACCACGGGGAGGAGCGTGAAGCACTTGGGGAGGAGAGGTAAGAACATGGGGAGGCGCGGCCTGGGGAGTATGCGGCTCAGTAGCGGTCGTGGTGTGGCTGCGGGAGCGCGGCTCAGCACCGCAGGTTTAAGGTGGCCCTCAGGTGGGCCTCAGGTGGCACTCAGGTGGCACTCAGGTGGCAACGATGGCCTCTCTGGCCAGGCCCTAGTGGCTAGGGAACTAGACCAGTCCTGGCACTCAGCATCTGGTGGAACTGACCTTACTAGGCTTGTTACTCATGGACTCCTGGCTACCAGTCTCAGATGTGGCGCCCTTTACCAGTTATTCCAGCCTCCGTAAAGTGGAGAAATGGTTCTGCACAGGCCTGCTTGGTGGGGAAACAGGTGGCTTCTGTGTATATTATTAGGCGTGACGAATTTTGGTTGGAGACGGGTTACACTGTGAGAGGAAGTGTCCGCAACTGTGTATTATTTCGATGTTGTTGGAGAACGGGTGTTACACATGTCTGACTGGTGGAGTAGGTATTTCTATGTCACCTGGTTAGTGAAACTGGTATTACTATACTGCCTGGCTGGAGCAACAGGTGTTGCACATGTTATCTGACTGGTGGAACAGGTGTTACCATGTTACCTGGCTAGTGGAACTGGTGTTACCATGTTACCCTGCAAGCGGAACAGGTGTAACTATGTTACCTGATAAGTGGAACTCGAATTACCGTGTTAACTGGCTAGTGGAACAGGTGTAACTATATTACTTGACAAGTGAAACTGGAATTACCGTGTTAACTGGCTAGTGGAACAGGTGTAACTATGTTACCTGACAAGGGGAACTGTAATTGCCGTGTAACCTGGCTAGTGGAACAGGTGTTACTATGCTACCTGGAAGGTGGAACAGGTATTTCTATGATACCTGGCTGGTGGAACAGGTGTTACACATGCTGCAAACTGCAAGTGAAATAGTGTTTATTAGTGCTAGGTGTTGCTTCAGCTTTGGATGCTCCTTAAACTCTCATGCAGGGAGAAGCGCACGAAATGATTTTTGAAGAAGTACTGAAAACTTACGAAGAGAGTTAATAATTTAAAGTTGTTTCTCTTTCTATATCGCTATTGTACCTAGGGCAGAGCTGGTAGACAGTGCATCTAGGGCAGTACTGGTAGACAGTGTATCTAATCTAGGGCAGCACTGGTAGACAGTGCATCTAGGGCAGTACTGGTAGACGGTGTATGTAATCTAGGGCAGTGCTGGTAGACAGTGTATCTAGAGCAGTACTGGTAGACAGTGCATCTAAGGCAGTACTGGTAGGCAGTGCATCTAAGGCAGTACTGGTAGGCAGTGCATCTAGGGCAGTGCTGGTAGACAGTGTATCTAATTTAGCGCAGTGCTGGTAGACAGTGTATCTAATTTAGGGCAGTGCTGGTAAACAGTGTATCTAGGGCAGTGAAAGCAGAACTGAACGTCTGTGAGTGAAAGGGTTTTGTCTGATGCAGTGCGGAAAGAATTATCATGGAGATTGAGACCGATGCCTATGGTATGAACTTCAGGAAATGAATTTATCTGACAGAAACTTCAGCATTGTTTCTAATTGAAATGTATGACAAATATGGAAGAAGCCATCAGTCCAATATACACAACACATTTCTAGTAATTTGACGTGAATTTGGCAGTCAAATGACGTTCAATTTTTCCGGAAGCGACGAAAACTATGAGCAAAACATCATAGAGCAAAGCTCGTACTTCATTATTCACCATATCTCCTGATCCAGCCAAGTATTCTGGTAATGTACGAGTGACGAGCTCGCCTGTAGAGAATTTAGTCCAGTACTTGTGCCAACATTAACACCGTTCTTGATCTGAATGTGTTAATTCACTGGATAAGCAACAAATGAAGGAATAATAATAATGTGTTAACACCCTTTCACGTAACGTGCATCGACAGCTGCAAGCCTAAAAGAATTTTTCGATCAATCTTTCAAGCGCGGAGTGTTTCGAAAGGGTTATTCTATTCTTTCAACCAGGAGTCTTGTATATCTGCACCAGTCAAAATTACTTCCTCAAAATTCCATGTTAAAAAAATTGACCCGTCGCTTAAAGCGGTCAGAAGAGCCCTAGTAACACTCAGTTCAGCTGAAATACCCTTGTGGTGCATGCCAGAAAACCTTATCCTTGCTACTTTTGAACTTTGGATTCATAGCATAACAATAATGAAGGTCAATATAGTAAGCTTGCAAAGCATAACTTAAGCCGGATCTGAAGTATCCTTATATTGAGTACCTCACAGTTTACCTCATGATGGCAGCTTATGGCAATGCGAAGACAATTTATACCACACCGTAATGTGATACTCAGAGTTACTAAGGACTGTTACTAAGGACTGTTACTAAGGACTGTTACTAAGGACTGTTACTAAG
>VOMN01102758.1:0-11509 GCA_014899125.1 Orchestia grillus
ATATGTCTAGAATGACATAGTAGCTAACATTCATAAAATCACAAAAAATTATGATTTAGTGCAAATTTTTAAAATAAAATAATAAGATGTTCTATAAAATTTTTTGCATCATTTGTTCCTGTAAAAATCGTATTAAAACGCCTCTAACAAAAGAAGTCACAATGAAAATTCACAATGTTATGTCATTTTAGACCTACCTCTGCTTGCCATCAGAGAAATGAAATTTACTTTTTACCACCAAAATTCTATTAACCTGCATTTTCAGTTCCCAGAAGCGTATTTTCGTATTTTCCTATAATTTATCTGACGATTATGTTTAAAAAATGTGCAAATATGATACGGCTCCCTGGTTAATAGTTCCCGCGTTTGTAAATATCATTCCCCTCATGACGAATGCTGTTTAACTGTTAGAAAGCTGGGGAAGAACAAATTTAAAGTGTGAAGAAGAATTTCACTTCTGATTGATAAATATTTCATTTTTCATTTCTCACTAGAGACAATAGTGAAATGATGTGACAAGTGCGTCAAGCAGTTATCTTTCATTATTTATTCTGAAAACTTCTGTTACTTTTTGTCTTAAAAATGCAAATTGCTCAAGAGTCCGAAAGCTTGGGTAATCCCACTACATAATAACAGCCCAGTGTTGCTTGCTTGGTCTGTCTGTCCGTCTCTCTATCACGCTCTTAAGGATGTAGATAGAAAAAAATCCTGGGTGCATATTTTTAACTAATCAGCAAGACTGTCAAAGATGACAGTCCGTATCAATGATACTGCAAATAACAATATTTCATGTCAGATTCACAGTAAATAAGAGGGCGCCCATCTTAAGAAATTAACATCCTTTGTTCCTCTATTTTTTGAGGGCGCTTCTACTAGTAAACTAATAATATCCTCTTGCTGTTCCAATTTACATCGCAATGTCAATATCTGCCATATTATTTTCACGGCTTTTGTTTATAGACGTCGCAAAAGTCTGCCGTATTAAAACATGCGTCTTTTATGCCCCGTATCAAATCAAAACTAAAACAGTTTGCCCAAGGTCCCCCCAATTAATTAATGCGCATTTTATTGTGGAATTTAAGTTAGCTCAGGCATCTGGGCGTCGAGTAGCGTTCAGTTGAGCAGCTTGCCGCTGTTTTTGCTAAATCTTTTGCTTCGTTTCGGTTGGTGAGTTCCAGCAGCTTCTCTCCTGGCGAGGTCCTCACTCAATAGGAGTTTTTAATTAACGGTCCTGAATAATTTGAATGGAAACACGAAATGTGCACCGGTACAGTACATCAAAAGCGTATTGAGTTATAGATTTCAAAGCACAGTGTCTAAGCACTTGATATTGGTAAGTGTTTTATTCTTGATTGCTCAGTAGCGACAAAAAAAAGTAATGAGTGTCTTAACACAGACGAAAAGAATTATTTTTATTAATTTCTGTGAATGATTGAAGCAATATTTCGAAAATAGAATAGTTCATATTTGATTGAAGAGAAATATAAAAAAAAACCTACGTGCAAAATGCTGATGTAGGTTTAGTGCATTTGGCTTCAAGATTGTATCTTTACTTTCTGAAAAAATGAACTGTATCGTGCATTGTATGTGGCTCATTAGTTTTTTATAAAATGTATTTTTACTTTTTCTTCTGAAAATAGACGTGAAGGTTATCAGTTGTTCAAGTATGGAACACGATAAAAAACCTGGAGAAATTCAAAACAACAAATAATACTTACATTTCCAAAGGGCTTGTACACGTACATGAAGATGTCAACAGAGTAAACAAGGTAAAGGTGAACATTTATCACGAAGAAAAATAAATGTCTCACGGTGTTTGTGTTTTTAGAGTTTATCTTGTGATATTAACTGAAGTTTTGTAGATAGTTGAAAATAATAGGTATGTTGCTCTATAAGAACGTTTCTTCATTGTCAAAAATTAATTTCCGTTCATTTTGCTGTGAAAGAAAGTGCGTTCGGCATCTCGTCCTGTAGCGAGGCATTGCACAGCTGTGTCGCTATTTTTATCGGTCGATCTTTCATTAATGAATTCTATATGATTCTCTTCCGGCAAAGTCCCGCACAGTGAGTGATTTTAATTCACAGCTGTGAATAATTTGCTTGAAATTATGTTTACTGGAATGTACTAAGCACTATGTATTCATAATTTCTTTATTCGTGATGGCTCATTAGAGACAATATTGAAATGGTATAACAGATGTAAAAAAGATATCCTCTATTATTTTCGGTAAATTATTGAAAAGCATTAGAGAGATGGAATACATGCTTTGAACTTGAACTGAATTTTCTCCTATCTAATTACTGAAGGCGTTGGACGGAACGGAAGGACGCGGCTTTTATCATAATACAGACTACGAAATACACGTTGAAGTAATTGCGTAAAATTTATTTTAGGAAGTATTTTTATTTTTATTTTGAGGTATTTATTCATCACTGTGAAAGAAAAATGTGTTTTCACTTTTTCTTTTCCTTTTCGTTTCCGATATCCCTACTCTTACGAACAAACAAAAAAAATGTTGGATACTCCCCGAAATGGATGTAAGTTCTGATACTAGTGTGGACAGTTCGCAGTGCAGCGTGGTCTGGCACACGCCCAAACGCAGACACACCAACACGCAAACACACACATACACATACACGCACACACACACACTCAAGCTCAATGGAAGTGTACCTGCTTGTGTCTCTGGAGAACTGCCCAAACATTGTGGAATATACTTTATTGAAGTATAAAGAAACTCTAATGACATATGAAAATACTGTATTCAAGTATGCTGATACTGAATTGAAATATGAAAACACTATATAGAAGTATCAAAATACTGTACTGAGGTATGAAGATTATTGAAGTATGAAGATACTCTATTGAAGTATGTGAAGTATGAAGATACTGTGTTATAGTATGAAGATATTGTATAGGAGTATGAAGATACTGTATTGTAGTATGACGATACTGTACTGTAGTAAGAAGATATTGTATAGAAGTATGAAGAAACTGTATTATAGTATGAAGATACTGTATAGAAGTATGAAGATGCTGTATTATAGTATTAAGATACTGAATAGAAGTGTGAAAAAACTGCATTTCCATAGAACAAAGCTGTGGACGCCTCGCAGTCAGACGTCGCTTTGGATGAACCAAAGCTCATCAGAATTCGAACCAAAGACAACCAGCTGATGGTCTCTCAAATTTGCGGTGGAACATTTAAAAAAACTGTCACCTTGAATTACACTACGGTTCAAATCGTACTACTGAACTAGTTTTAACGCGATTACAGCAGCTCGCACAATTGTACTACTGTCATGGCGTACTCTATACGTATAGAGTACGCTGCGAGTACTGTACTAATTTACACAAGAGTACAGCAGCTCGCACAATTGTACTACTGAACTAATTTGCACAAGACTACAGCAGCTTGCTCAACTTATTGTACAGCTCTATGTTGTCCAGACCATATACGATGAGCTCCTACTATACATGTACAGTAATGACCGTTTCCGTCACTAAAATGAGGCCCAAGTGTCTGGCCCAATTTTTATTCACATTAAAAATTTCAAAAGCTCAGTCCATGTAGAACCTTTTATCAAGAAATTCTTCCTGTTACGCCATGGCTTTCACCAGCTCCAGCTAGTTTACCCCGATAATCTTTGCAGCTCACTCGCTCAATGCTTCAATTTCAGCTGCAGAGGCGGGGGCGGCCAGAGAACACCTTGTCGACTTCAGGCGCCAGGCACTTCTGTCAAAGTCCACTCCCGCTGTGCAATGTCTTATCAAAACTGGTAAACCCTTGTGCAGATTCAACATCGGTCGCACTCGGAATAGAGGAATGAGGTTTTGAATATCTTGTGGTATGGATGGGGTTACATTTGAAATCTCTTGAGGTCTTTGATTGACTGAATTGAATTATAAAGAAAGTTAAACACTGGCAAGATCAGCAAGACGCTCGGAAGAAACGTTCAGAATTAGTTTTCCTCTCTGAGAGACAAGACAAACTTGAAAAATTTTAGGTCATTGAAATTAGGCGACGGAACTATAATTCCTTGTGCTGCACTGACATGTTGCGCTCAGCGCCAGGAGGATGAAGCGGTCGGCAAGTCCCATTGTGGAGGCTGTATTCTTCTGCTGAGGTATCCTGGATACAACACTGTATAAGACTTCAACAATATTCTCTTCCGCATCGAGTGTGCATTTGGCCATCACATTCGATATTCTCACAGAAAAATTACAGTTGTTAAAACTTTCGTTCGGTACGGATCACATTACCGACCCTGAAATTGAATTAATTCTTTCCAGGCTTGCGCATCGCCGTCACAAACGCGGCCGCCGCCCGTGAGCGCGGCACTAACGCAGCCATAACAGAACCGCAAGCTGTTGCCCTCCGTCGTGCGACGACACAAGGAAAACTGATGCGTCTTCTCCTTCTTGTTATTATTTCAGCTTCACGAGGACTCCGGGTCCGGCCGGCCCGGGCCTTCCAGGTCTCTGCCTTAGGGAGAGCTTCCTCATTCCGATGTGCCGCCATGGCTGCGAGATTAGCCAGTTCATCACCCTCCAAGTCGTATTTATGGCTTGGGGTATATTGAACGTAAATCAGGAATTTGTTTCGTGTATTAGCTCAATTACCCTACAAATTTAAACGATTACAGGAATAAAATTATTTCTTGATCTATTCAGTAAAACGTCGCCAATTGAACAGTGAAAATTTTGGCTGCTGCGTCTGTAGAATGGAGTTGACAGAGAAGACGTGTTCTCCGCTGAGGTTACTCTGCCGCAATTCCGACGGCACAAAATCACGCTCCTATATTTCAATTCGTTTTCTCCCGAGAACATTTCTTAAATAATAATTGCTTTGGCCTGCGTAGATCAGTGTCCATGCAATGAGGCTGTAAAAGTTCTACATCTCCCTCGGCTTGCCTCTCTGTGAGGGCGCTGAAGATCCCTTCACAAACGAGCGCCTCTGTGAGAGCTGCGACTTCCTGGGGTAGTGTGCCTAATTCTTCGACCAGCTGTTGCACTATTAAATTACTGTATGTCCCGTTATTTGTTTGAGTTTATAAGAAAACGTTATTAAACAATGTTGAAGGATCAACAGCTCTTTCGTATCGGCCTGCCGGCTGAAGTACATTGTTGGTTTGGTGTATAATTTGAAATACAACAATGTCTGCCACTATTTCATGGACCAAAGTCTACATGATCTTCTGTGCTGCTTGACTACGTACTGATTGGGAACGCCAACCTCCACTCTCCCCTAAAATTCTGAGCAGGTGCAGAAGCACTTGTTAGAAAATCGATTCCCACTTTGCATACTAATATTAGCAGTCGGAAATTTGTCGTGAAAAATGAAAATTTTCAAGTTATTGAGGTGACACATATTTTTTCATTTTCGTGTAGTTCTCGACAAATTATTCGTTCATTTCTTTAAGATATATGCGGTTTTCTGAAAGATACATATCTATTATCAACATATTTGAGTCATTTCTAACATGAATCAACTCTACCAAACACGCAAATTATCTTGCCAATTCTGCCATCGAAGTACGAATTTATGTAAGATAACAAGGAGCTTTTCATTCACTTCGTATTAATTCATTAAAGTTTTTGGCAAAATTTCATGCGAATTCAACGTGTCGCCGATTTCAAAAGATCTTTTCCCCAATGATGGGGTTATAATGCACTGTCTGGGGTTTACTGCAGTCCTCAGTCGGGGGACGCAAGAACTTTGTACTGAGCTTCAAGCCAGCGAGACTGAGTTGTATGTTTGCTCCCAAATATTGGTATATGTGAAAAATGACATATATATTGACCACGAGGGTTTCCGTTGCCCATTCGTTCATCAAATTATTTGGTTGCCGACCCCATTTGTTCATCAATAATTCGTTTTTCAATCTCTTATTTAAAAACTTGACCAAATTATTCACACCTAGAGGATGGTAGATTTATTCGTCAAAATCATATTTTGATTTTAAATACATTAATAAATTCACAATGGCTAAAAGGTTAAATGACTGTTGTTTTGCTGTCAGTGAAAAAGAGCATATTCTTTTTTTCGCATCCATTTACGCTACACTGCATGTCAAATGTGTGATTAGCAAAAAAATTCTCTCAGTTAGGTCGACGTCGCTCCTTTGACACCAGAAGTGTGCTCTTGCTCCAAGAAGAGCGATGGTGAACCAGTGAGTTACGCTCTGTTACCCGGCACAAGTGACGTGGGTTACGCCCTGTTACCCGGCACAAGTGACGGGTTACGCCCTGTTACCCGGTACACAGCTCTGATCGCACTCACGGCTCATCAGTCGAATATTTGTTGCGCTTCACCCGACACCTGGCACGGAATTGCATTCCTGCAGCTCTTCTCAATAAGCCACGCTCTGCACCAGGGCTCAGAAAGCGACCTAATGCATCTGTTGTTTGCGTAGTTGCTTCAGCTCACTCCGGCTGGCCTCCCTTATTTTTGAGCAATTCAGATCGCTGGTAGAAAGTCGTACCGCCCAAACGTCGCATCGGTGTTGAAGGAAATTTAAATCCATCAAACGCAATTCGCTTTTTCCTTATTACTGCTGCTCTTAGTGACGTAGAGCCAAGAACGTAATTTCCAGGTCAGTTGTGAAGCTTCCAGGCCTGCAGGCTTGAGTTACCATGAATGCTGTGTTGCAACATTGAGCGGTAAAGGAAAATGTCGTGCAAATGACGGGCCGAGTTTCGTGGTTCAGCGAGCTTGATGTGACAATTCAAGTTTTCTCAGACAAAAATAAACTAAAGAAAGTCGTCAAAACTGAAAAAATAAGCTCTGTGACCTACTCTTATTCTCCAAATTTTCTCTGTCGGAAAAATTACTTACCGATGTAAATATTACAACATTGAATATCAATTCTGGAATACGACTATGTTTATGAGTTCAGTTGAATGGAAGTTGTTTGAACTTGTGCGATCGATGAATACGTAGATAAAATATACCATAGAGGAAAACAGTGTCGTTCAAGTTTGTGTATGCAAAGTTCACGCGTTAGCAAAAGTTGTGTGAAACTTTGAGCGGAGTGGAAAACCCATTGAATTTGGCAGGGCATGGCAGCGGCCGCATTGCGCCGCAGCCCCGCAGCCAGCCGGCCCCGGTTGCAGCGCAAACACCACAATGGAGCTTTGTCCTCCGTTTGTGAACCCGACACCTGTTCAAAGAGAGCGGTAACGAGCTTTCTAGACCATTTAATGATCAAAACTGTGGTAGCAAGCGTAGCTTTTGCCAAAAAGTGAACCACACTGACGGAGCCGGCAATGCAGGTAGGTATGGTGGGCTAAATAGAAGAGGAAATATTACTGAGAGCCTCCATAACATTCCTTGCTGTGTTCAGCATCCGTTGAAAAAAAGCGGCTCACGAGTCGCTCTCATGTTTCTCATTTGTAAAAGCAGACGCGGGCGCAATACCCGCGCATTCATCCTGGTTCTTTTGGAAAAAGATAGGATCGTGAATATGGAGCCAATTTTAGGCAAAGTGCTTCCTCTCTCCCTCTTTCTCTCTTCCTCCCTCTTTCATCTTCTCTCTGTTTTATTCATGTACATATGAGGCACCTCAGAGAGTTCTGTCAAAGTTGATTGCAAACCTAACAACAAATTGACAACCTTTATGTATGGCTTTTTCATTCAGCACATGTTTTTGCAGTCCTAGGGTGAATTAGGAGACCATCCACCATCTTATTTCCTGCACGTAGTCAAATTTTACTTCATCTCTCAATTGCCTCACAATTGCCCGGCTCACCACAATCTGGCCGAGGCTCTCCGGCACTTCGGGCGCCCCAGCCCGTCCCAAACGGCTAGCCGAGGAAACAACAGACCGTGGTTCCGCGTTCGAGCATCTCTGCTTCTGATGTATCCTCAGAAGAAAGGACGCTGCAAATCAAAAGCATTGAGAGAGACTACATTTGTGCAATAACTTCATATACCAGACAAAATGAAGAGATAGTTGGAAAGTACACAATAAAAATTTCCTTGACAATGAATGTGAAGAGAATAAACAAACTGGTTGTCAAGCGACGATTTTGTTTCATAGTGAAAGTCTAGTAAGCAGAAATTCATTTCGTTATGACTTTGAAATCATTAATGTTTTTCCAATGGTCCAGCATGCCTAATAAATTTAGAGCCTTATTTTATTTTAGCATCAAGCTGTCACTCAGCATTAAATTGTACACGTATTTTTTTAACATTTTTCGTATCATGTTTTCATCAGTGTACCTTACAAGTAAATGCTCGTTAAATCTACCAGTATTTTCAATTTTTGATCATGATACTCTTTCTTCACTCTTTGTTATTCTACTGCTCTTTTCGTTGGTGCCTCGTGTAGACCCACAGAGGTCTTTTTCAAGCATTCAATATTTTTACCTCCCATAGCAAATTGAACTGTTTTGGTAGAGACAAATTGCACTGTTGTGTTTGGATTATAATAATTGAACATGCACAAGCGGATTAAATTTTTTTACCGTAACGGAACTAAGACAATATCAAGAAAAATAAGCTGCAAGTTCTCGACCTTATATTTCAGAAACGCAAATAAAGAACTCATTGAATTTCAAACGATTTGAATCTAGATTGACTGCATCGTGGAAAACTTTCTGAAAAAACACTGCGAGAAATGAGAGCTTCTCTCCTGCTGAAGAGCTGCAGATCAAAACGCCGTTCTGAAGCCGCTGGAGGAGGACGCCGGATATTGGACCGTGATCTCTAGCTCTTTTGCCCTGGAAGCCAAACAAAGCGTGTGCTGATGGCAAGGAAAACAATAGCATTTGTGTTTGTTTAGTCAGTTGAGAACGTTTGATTCTTCAATCCTCATCGTCGACTGCAGCATCCTTTACGCTTTCAGAAGCTATTGAACGGTTCTTGTCTCCGCTCTGGAGGCACCGTCTGCTGCTATCGGAAAAGAAGGATTCCCGAAAAGTATATAAAACATTACCTAAGCCACTTTCATACATCCTAAACAGGATTATTGCTCAATTAATTTCAAACCTCAATTTGAAAGTTGTACAGGCTCTGTAAACAACGCTCAGTTATGTTTTCTCTGAGCAACATGATTGATGCATGATATAAACTTTCTCATTTGTTGTTTACAGTTTGCTCCCAAATATTGGGAGCAAACTACCGTAGCCTATTTACGAATGCGCAGGCTATCTCTCCAAAAATTTCAGTGTTTGTTCCCTTGAAAACGCAGGCTGCTTAAGCCTGCGAAAGCTTGGGAAAATATACCTAAAAGAACCCAGTTGATGTTTCAAAAACTCTCCTCATGATATAAACTTTGTAAAAATTTATATTCCTTGTATATTCTCCTATTTTTTACAAATATTCATTGAATTTTTATATTTTATATTATGTACTACATTCATTCTCATTTTTATACGTATTTAAATATATTTAATATTCATTTTCAAGACCTGGGAAAGTGTGGGGAGAAGCTGTGGCTGAGCGCCCAGCCTCCAGCTCCACGGCCGCAGCCCGAACGGGACGCACTGCAGCGCTGGAGTGCTCCCGCGTGCAGGTCGAGGCTTGATTCTGTGCTGCTCTGTAATAATGGAAGTAAACCTTAGAGGTTTCAAGTTATGAAATGAAAAGGAATTCGTTGTTTTGCCATAAGAATCGTACACCTCTTTCAGCTGCAGCTGGTGCCCGCTTGTATGGTTGGCTTTACCTCCCTGTCAAGAATGAGTCTCTCAGGCCTGCTTGGAGTGAAGTATTTGGTATACGGAACATCGGACAAACAAGTCCCCACTGCACACGCACTAGACCCTGACTTGGCATGCGATCCCTTGTAGCTACATCAAAGCCGCTGAGGAAAAGCTTGATGTTAAATCGTAAAATATGTTACAGGAAATAAATACCTCGGTAACCATAAATTTGCACACAACAATTTTACTTTGTCGTTATAACCGCTGCCCCACTGCACACTTCCCCTCTATGCACTGCGTCAGACGTCAACAGCATCGCACCGAGTCAATTTATTTGAAGTGAACTACTACGCATTCTACTGCGCTGAAAAAACATCAGGCACTCTAGCAAAGAAATATTTTAAAGTGTGGCTAGATTGAAAACAAATCAAGTTTGTGAAGATGCTTCTGAGTTTTGAGTTTGTTTTTCCTAGAAATAATGGAAAATGACGGCTGAAAACGTTATTGCACATTTTTAGTCAGACTTGCTCCATAAATATTGCTCTAGATCACTGTCGAGTGAATGTTCAACTCGAACCAATAGAAATTTT
Source organism: Orchestia grillus (assembly GCA_014899125.1). Classification (NCBI taxonomy): domain Eukaryota; kingdom Metazoa; phylum Arthropoda; class Malacostraca; order Amphipoda; family Talitridae; genus Orchestia; species Orchestia grillus. The sequence continues at coordinate 10,237 of VOMN01102758.1, forward strand.
ATTCACGTTGAGGAACTGTGATAAAAGTACGCTTGGCCCAACATTGAAGTTAAATTTTCGTGCTAAAAAGCGCTTCGTTTCGAAAAGAATGAAGGCCGGCATCCCAACTTTGACACTGCAGTGATATTGACAGCAAAGGTCAGCGGATCGCGCTCTCAAACATCGGAGTTTTCCGGGCATCCCAGCGCACACTCGTAATTTTTGGTACCTTTTCAACTTGTTTTTTTGAGATATACAACACCATTTCGATAATTCATTCCCAACTTTTCCATATGCGTCATTTAAGAAATGTTTTGGACTAGAAATATAAGAGTATGCAGTCGCTAATATAGGTGCAATATTGTCCGCCAAAGCCTTCCTGACAGTCTTCACTTCTATGAAATATTCTTAATATTCAGGTCGGATATGTTTCGTTGCGTGAGCCAGTTCTGAAATGACATTTTCACAAAAAGCTACAGAAGCTATTAAGGCTTTGGAGCCAGTTGAGGGAGGGCAGCTTTTGGCAAAAGAGCCTCCGATGCTTTCTCTCAATTGCTATGACCTGGGATCTAACGACCTATAATGGCTGAAAATGAAAAAGGGCTTCCGAACAATTCGTAAGTTTTTTTAGTTTTTTTCCAAAAAGAGATTATTAAGATGTGACATTTTGTGTGCAGAGCAAAAGGTGCGTGCAATGTTAATGTGCGTGTGCGAATGTGGTTGGAGCAATAGATTTAGTCGTAAGCATCGCTGAGAATATAGACGATGGACTTGAGTTTGGAATAATACAAAAGCTGAAGAGAATGAAATAATCGTGAATAATGTTTGATACTGAAAATTATATTGGTTGGGAAAGTTCAAGCTGAGAGGTGTGCCTGTGGGACACAGGTACGCTCGCTCCTAAACATGTCAAGAATAAACTTTTTTCTGTATTGTTTATATGCCGTTTAATGTTTACTCGCCGTTGAATATTTGGCATCAAAGAGAGATATATGCCTTAATTAAACCAGAGTGAAAAATTATAACAAATAGCTGAACACAAGCTTGCACCTTTGTATCAGTATCATTAATTTTATCGAATTCAACAAATTTTCCGAAGAAACAATGAAATTTTATTATCCAGATGTTTGCAAAAAAAACGATATTTATGATCATTATTTTCACAATCTGTTTTTGCTATCATGATGCTTGGAGGAGCCATTTTTCTAAATGAAACTCAAAGATGTCTGGTGTGACGGAATGACAACACAGAGCTGCTGTTGCTCGTCAAGATTTTGAGAGGTCGCTTCATACC